>WNGS01130529.1:0-13928 GCA_020271785.1 Procambarus virginalis
GCTCTTCGGCCCGCCTCTTTGTAACACCATAAAAGTGTTCAGTTGAATTATATTTTATGTTACATACAACATGAGTCAGCCAGACAGGATTTGAGGCGCCAGACTGCGACCTGTAGTGATTAAAAGTCACACCTCTAGAGTGTTAATGACCACGGGTCAGGTAGTGTGAATTGACCTCGCTTCTGCTAGCTGATAATTGCAGACGGTTGGTAGTGTCTTTTCATCAAACATGCCTCTGTTCAGGCATGGTAGGTAGATGGCCTGAGGCTGTCTACTTAGTAGGCAGAGCTAGCTCCAAGGTCCCCCATAAATACCCAGGGAACTGTACATTGGAGAGGATAGAGGATCAGCAGAGAATAGAGCAGACAGAGAGGCTGGACAATTGAAGAGCAGCCGAGACCAGGGGCCAGATTCACGAAGCAGTTACGCAAGTACTTACGAATGTGTACATCTTTCATCAATCTTTGATGGCTTTGGTTACATTTATTAAACAGTTTACAAGCATGAAAACTTCCCAGTCAACTGTTTGTTACTGTTATAAACAGCCTCCTGGAGTTTCGGAGCTCGTTAGCTGTTAATAATTGTAAACAAAGCCGCCAAAGATTGAGAAAAGATGTACAGGTTCGTAAGTGCTTGCGTAACTCCTACGTGAATCTGGTCCCAGGCTGTCGGCCGGACGAGGGGGACTCCTCTTGTCAACCCCTCCACCCCCCCTCTCTATCCAACTTAGGCTCAGACACTTGGTGAGTTGAATTGTAAGGTGACAAATCTGGTGTTTCCAACTAAAAGTGTTGTGTGATTTCAGGGGCAGACAGCCGGAGTGTTCTCAATGCCTTATGTGTTGACTCACGTTTTATATTAATCTTGACATAGTGAACATTAAGTTAAATTGCCTGAATTATGATACGTATCATGTTAAATCTTGAAAAATCTTAAAAAATCTTAAAAAATCTTAAAATTAAAAAAAATCTTAAAATTAAAAAAATCTTAAAATTAAAAAAATCTTAAAATAAAAAATCTATAATACGTATCATGTTAAATCTTAAAAATAAATTGATGAATTTACTGTTAAAATTGTCTTTAATTTTGTTCCCTAGATCTTGGATTTTCTGATATATTACAAGCTAAAGAGTAGAGCACACTTGAGTCTATTGACTTTAAGATTCTTGATTCCAATTAATACACGCTATCATTTGATAACAGCGTAGAGTACAGACAAGTCCCATGCCTTATCATGTATGTAACTGAGTTAGGATGGATGGATGGCAGCGCTACTTCTACTTTCTACTTCTATTTTCTACTCCCTCTCCTTGTTCTCAGTCTCTCCCTCCGCTTCTTGTCAAACTTTCCCTTTCACCTGACTACTCCTGGCTACTCCCATACACCTTACTCCTCCCACCTCTCTCCTTCCCTCCCTCACCCCCAAATCCTCACACATTATTTCATTTTTCATTCCTTTTCGTATACGTTACGTCTTAACTGTTAAGCAATCAACTGTTATTTGTCACACACACACACACACACACACACACACACACACACACACACACACACACACACACACACACACACACACACACACAAGTTGACCAGTATTGCCCTCGCAAGCAGTGATGGCCGAGTGGTAAGGCGTCTGACTAGAAATCAGATGGGATCTTCCCGCGTAGGTTCGAATCCTACTCACTGCGAGAACGCTGGTTTTCCAGTTGATTGACAGTTGAGAGGCAGGACCAAAGAGCCAGAGCTCAACCCCCGCAAGCACAAATAGGTGAGTACAAATACGTAAGTACACCACACACACAGGAAGCAGCCTGTAACAGCTGTTAACTCCCAAGTACTTATTTATTGCTAGATGAACAGGCGCATCCGGGTGAAAGAAACTGTGCCCATTTGTTTGCGCCATCGCCGGGGATCGATCCCCGGTCCCTAGGTTTACGAATGCCGAGCACTGTCCACTCAGCCACCAGGCCCCCTTTATATATATAAGTGTATATATATATATATATATATATATATATATATATATATATATATATATATATATATATATATATATATATATATATATATATATATACACTTTGAGTTTACTTTAACCCAGGACAATATTCAGGACTAAAGTATACTTGCTGGTTGGCCCAGTAAGCTATTGTGGTGACTTTAATAACCCTCCAGAGGTTGAAGGCCTTAAGTTAAAAAAAATGTAAAGATGACCGCTTTCAACCCTTATTTGAATATATTTAATAATTCATTAGACTTAAACAGAGTCCGGACTCGGGGAGGGAGTCCAGTATTAGGCCCTGCCTTCATGAAGACGGGGGGGGGGGGGGGAGCTATCAGGGAAAAAAGTACCAAGCCACTACGACTATTTAACCATCCCCAGGAAGAGGCTGGATCGCTGGCAGTGATCTTTTGACCATTTGCTTTGACGTCTCTTGCGGGAAGATTACTTGAATAGATTATTGCAAATATCATTCGTATACATCTTGAAAACCTCAGATTGGCAAAGGACTCACAGCTTGGCCTTGCTGATAAGTTACTCACGTTTAACAAACTGACTCATCCTTTTCCTGAATGACTGAAGCAGTCAATAGTGGAAAACATTGGGATGTTAAATTATTTGACCTTAACAAACTCAGTTCTTTTAGATATCGTACTTCACGAACGAGCGATAGACATGTGTGATCGTTATTGGGGGGGATATCTTATGTTGGAATAAGACATGGTTAATTAAAATTAAAATTAAGGGGCAGTATAAATGGAGTCAAGTTGTAGAGGGAAACTGTTGCAAGTGGAGTGCTCAGTGGCTCAGTCTTGGAGCCTCTTTTGTTTATCCTTGACATTAGCACCTTATGAAGAGCGATTAAGAAAGCTTAATTTGCATTCTCTCGAAACGCGAAGATTAAGGAGGACACGACTGAAGTATAAAAATGGATGAATAGGTTTACCAAAAGAATATTAATTAATATGTTTTAAATATAACATTGCAAAAAGTAACACGAAACGAAGAATACAAATTGGAAAAGATTAGTTTAAAAAGATCTGGGTAAATACTGGCTTGGCAATCTGGCTGCCGATTTATGGCACAGATTACCGGGGGTAACATAAACGTGGGATCGCTGGTTCATTTCAAGCGTAGGTTGGACAAATATTGGAGCGGGTTTGGTTGGATACAGTAGCCGTCTCGCAAGAACCAGTCGGCCTCCCGCAGCTTCATTCTCATGTTCAGACACGACGGGATTCTTTGCCACAATAACACAGAATAATACTTCTGTCGATGTCTCCACTATTAAATTTTCGAACTCATGTTGCGACTGTGAACGGCTTCAGACAATACCGCAGCAGCTCACACGACGCTCAGTGTTTAACAACTCCTTCCACGTCGTGGCCTTGGTAACGGTCCCACACAACTGACAATTATTCTCCCAAACGGCTGCCTAGAAGCGGTAGTTGGGATCACAGGGGGCCCCACACCTGACATCATTACGGTTGGCTGTGGCGGTACACGGCACCCACTAACAATTCCCTGACGTTTGGTTACCTGGTTGATGGGGTTCTAGGAGTTCTTCTACTTCCAAGCCCGGCCCGAGGCCAGGCTTGACTTGTGAGAGTTTGGTCCACCAGGCTGTTGCTTGGAGCGGCCCGCAGGCCCACATACCCACCACAGCCCGGTTGGTCCGGCACTCCTTGGAGGAAACAATCTGGTTTCCTCTTGAAGATGTCCACGGTTGTTAACCCGAGGCCAATATAAATGCTTTGGGAGTTTTCTTGAGGATTTCCTTACCCTTAAATATCTTGACATATCTGTCCCGTGTCTGTGGCGACCCAGCACGCTGGTTCGATTCCCCGTTCTGCTCTTGAAATTTATTCACTAGCAACACCACTTTTGACATTCTGGATTGACAAAGAATAAGAATTGAAGAACTTTTCAAGCAGTTGCGTATTTCTGCTTTTATTGATTTTATTTTTTAGTTCCGTCATGGCGACCAGCAGACGGTACAAGAGACTGCTTTGGTTAATAAAACTTGTGATATAACAGACATTAACCAAGGGTCAATATAGGCGTTTTAGTATTAAGTTCCTTTTCATAATTTAACGACCATATGGGCTTCACATTAGCGATGAAGCTGTCAGTGCAGACGTCACTTATGACTAGAAGCGAGTCTCCAGCGCGGTGCATCACTAGGGTGATGGAGGACGAGGCAGTGTCCTCACACTAGGAGCGAGTCTCCAGCTCTGTGCATCACTAGGGTGATGGAGGACGAGGCAGTGTCCTCACACTAGGAGCGAGTCTCCAGCTCTGTGCATCACTAGGGTGATGGAGGACGAGGCAGCGTCCTCACACTAGGAGCGAGTCTCCAGCGCTGTGCATCACTAGGGTGATGGAGGACGAGGCAGTGTCCTCACACTAGGAGCGAGTCTCCAGCGCGGTGCATCACTAGGGTGATGGAGGACGAGGCAGCGTCCTCACACTAGGAGCGAGTCTCCAGCGCGGTGCATCACTAGGGTGATGGAGGACGAGGCAGCGTCCTCACACTAGGAGCGAGTCTCCAGCGCCGTGCATCACTAGGGTGATAGAGGACGAGGCAGCGTCCTCACTATAAGTACCAAAGACACGGAAACGTTGAACAAGGTTTAAGGGAAGCAAGTTTTTGTGAGCCAGCTGCTGGACGAGGCGGGACTTACGAGCCCCGGTGAGTTGAACTGTTTCCTGGATAATGCGTGCGAAGGAATATTTAATGTTCAATAATTTACCACTTGATCGCTAAAAGCCTAAATATTATTAAATATTAAATTGAATGCAAGCTGGCTTGGTTATTTCGCGAAATGTATCCTATGGGATGATCTTTGATTATGCCATTTAATGTGTCATTTGTGAATATTTTTGTAATTGTTAAAAGAAGGCAACGCAGGTAGGAAAACAATGTAGCATACATTTCCGTAGCTCTGGTGTTCACTCAAGCGATGGCCAGAGTAGGTGCTTCTGTCCCAGGAGTTCCTGTACTCGAGAGTCTTAAATTAAGGAGTTGCGAGAATATATAACTTTCCAAGTGGTTGTGTATTTCTACTTTCATTGGACATATTTTCTTCGCCATGGCAAGGAGGAGACGCTACGAGGGACGGCCATGTTTGGTATAACGTGTGATATAACGGACATTGAGCAAGTGTAAATATAGGTGTTCTTATTATTAAGTTCGTTTTTTCATAATTTAACGATCACACGGGCTTCTTATTAGCGATGGAGCTGTCAGTGTACTTCCGTACTTAAGAGATGGGATTCGCGCATGCGCTGCCTCTTTCCTCAACCAGTATTTACTCTTCAGTTTAAGAGCTCTGAAGGGTTACGAGGTCGTACACCGTCCATATAAGACTCCATGCATACAACCTTCCCTCCACATAGTAGTAGGCATCCTGCAGTCCCACATTTCCCTCCATCATACACTACTTAAAAAAAAAAAAAAATACTTCTGGACAATGAATGTGAGTGTATACATCAAGTCCATATACAGTATACATCCATTACTGCCTCACTTGTCTGTCACAACATTCTCCCTACTGACCGGCAAATTACCATGACGCTTCTAGCACATCGTGGAGGGACACAAGATTATGGTAACATTAAAGTACAAGGAACAACAGTATAAAATACCACTCTCTATACCACGTTTACATTTCCTAATGTTTATTTACAACTGTGTGAGCTTCTCTCCCCCTGCCAATCAATCTCACTCTCATACACATCTCATCATCATCTACATAGTTGTGGCTCCACCACACTCCAAATGTGTATATATATTCATGGCCTCATTCCTCCTCAGACCTGACATGGAAGGGTAACTTATCTGAGACAACCACGTACTGCTCGGAAGATCTGTCTTGACTTTTTTTTTTCCCCCTCCATAATTACTGGCTTCTTGGAAGCTTTCTGTCGTGTCTTGCTTATTAAGCACAGGATTACGACATGCGGCAGTCTGTGTGTAATGGACGGTGATTCTTCATTTTGCTGTGTGTAGAATAAGGAGAGAGCCTTATGTTGGTTATTGTTATCGTCTTTATTGTTTTATGGCATGTAACCCCCACCATTCCCTTCTTTCTATGCTTGTTTGTCTTACTGGGCCTCTCTCTTTTTCTCTGTCTGTCTGTCTGTCTGTCTGTCTGTCTGTCTGTCTGTCTGTCTGTCTGTCTGTCTGTCTGTCTGTCTGTCTCTCTGTCTCTCTCTCTCTCTCTCTCTCTCTCTCTCTCTCTCGCTCTCTCTCTCTCTCCCTCCTCTCTCTCTCTCTCTCTCTCCCTCTCGCTCTCTCTCTCTCTCTCTCTTTGTGTCTGCGTCTTTGTGGTGAATGTATGTAAAAACACGTTTTCTCTTACGCAATACAGATGTTGTTATGCATGTTTAAGGATAAATTAGTGTAGGTGAGTGTTGCAGGCACTCTTGTGGGGATGACTCAAGCAATGATAATCTTCTCTAAAGTTATGATAGTACATTATGATCTTGTTATTGAAACAGAAAATATTTCAGAGTAACACCAAGAGAAGTTTGCCTGGTAGTCGGTAGCAATGATTCCAGAGCAAGATGATTGCTGCTTCACACACTTGACATGATGTCAGACCGAATGGATGCTGTCATTGATGCCGGACTGAATAGCTGTTGCCTCATACATTTAACATTGAAGTCAGACCGAGTGCTTGTGGCCTCACACACCTGTTATTGATGCGAGACCGAGTGACTGCTGCCTAACACACACCTGTTATTGATGCCAGACCGAGTGACTGCTGCCTCACACACACCCGGTATTGATGCCAGACCGAGTGACTGCTGCCCCACAAACCTGATAGGTCCTCCGGGCAGCACTAGGGGCCTCGGTGCCCTCGCCTGGTAGTTACCCTCACCATTAGCGTCTCCACCGAACAGTTCCTGCAGCGCTGACCCCGGAATAACGGCGTGTCATCCTGTTTTTTTGTGCCAGTGTTTTATCATGGTAATGTGATGCTCTCGTGTGACCCTGAGGCTGTGTGTTTTGGTTAATGTTACCTCCATAATGGAGGTGTTTGCGAAATGAGAGAATGTTTACAAATCTAGACTTAATTAACGTTACTGTTTGGGGTTGATTTGCAATATATGGATAATCCAAAGGCATTGACGTTCAAGTTGAATTTAGCTCATTGAAATAATAAAAGGCATTCCCGAAAGGATAGAATAAATTAGGGCGTTTTTGCCCAGTCCAAACTGTTCACACATAATTATCATATTTTACATTACAAATGCATTTACATTGATTGCTTAGTTGTCACATAATACATATTAAAATATATTAAAAGAATTTTACCATTATAGTCTTGGTTCAAAGCGTTTGAGCCTCCTTGCGCCATTCATGTAATGCCGGTGTGGGCGCAGTCCGTGCGCCCCGGACGTAAACCCCGCGCGGGTTGCGGTCTTCGGTAGTCGTTGGTATTCGCCGTGTCTCTCTAGCGACGCGGGAAAGACGGGGCACCTGTCATGCAGCGCCAAATTATCCTAGATGCATCTTTTTGGGGGTGACACTGAAGATTCTAAATATTTGTTATGCAGTACTAGATGCACCTGTCATGAAGCGTTGAAGGTCTTCGATGCACCTGTCATGAAGTGCTGAAGGTCTTCCATGCACCTGTCATGAAGCGTTGAAAATCTTCGATGCACCTGTCATGAAGTGCTGAAGGTCTTCGATGCACCTGTCATGAAGCGCTGAAGGTCTTCGATGCACCTGTCATGAAGCGTTGAAGGTCATCGATGCACCTGTCATGGATTGCTGAAGGTCTTCGATGCACCTGTCATGAAGCATTGAGGGTCTTCGATGCACCTGTCATGAAGCGTTGAAGGTCTTCGATGCACCGGTCATGAAGCGTTGAAGGTCTTCGATGCACCGGTCATGAAGCGTTGAAAATCTTCGCTGCACCTGTCATGAAGTGCTGAAGATTCACAGTGAGTCTGTTTTGCAGCACGAAATGTCTTAATGAAACTGTAGCGGAACACTGAAGACATTAGATGCACCTGTTATGCAGCACTGAAGAGCCTCAAGACACCTGTTATGCAGCACCGATATATCACTGACATGAGGTAACTTACCTCTACCCATTATAAATTTGAGTAAGATTCGTCTCGCAGGCGGGAGTCAGGATGGCCCAGTATGACGCTCCAGGGTTATTCCCAGTGGAAGTCCGCCATCAGTATGCCGCGCGCGCTCTCACTGGTGTCCTGCGTCTGCCTTATTTTTGGCAGGTACTCCACACGGCTGGCTACCCGAGCTGGTCATAGCGCAGTGCTCTAGTGTGGGGAAGGTGTGCCCTCACCTTCCACCGTCCTCTGCACTAGGTGAGGGCATACTCCTCTTGGAGGGCTTGGATACCTTCAAACTGTGCCGTCACATCTTAGGACTGTACCGTCACATCTAAGGACCGTACCGTCACATCTGAGGAGAGTACAGGCACAACTGAGGATAATGATCACACTTGAGAGCTCCGGTCACACCCGAGGATACATGGGATCACGTTTGAGGCTACAGCTACACATGTAGATACAGGAAAGTATACATTAGGGCACAGATCGAATAGGTTATTTTTGTTGACAGCTAATTACATCCACATTCGTCATTTATTCGATTTATTATTGATTAGTTCTGTCAGTAAGATATATGTCTCATAACACATTGTTTACATCAATAGTTTGGGGTTTATTGACATTTTTACATTAAGCTATCAAGAGACCCGGTCTAGGTGAATATATCCTCGTTGTCACTGTATACCATGGAAACTAGGCCTCAATACGCGGGGAAACATACCTCTCCCCCCATTCCACCAACACGTTTCCCAACTTCCTGTCTGCGTATACCCTTACCCGTCTGCGTATACCCTTACCCGTCTGCGTATACTCTTACCCGTCTTGCATTGTTTCTGACTATAAAGACTATAACACAACAAATACTTCGGTCGTCTGCACGATGTCTCCAGAATGCTTGTCTTGGAGATATACAACCTACCAGTCGGCTGCAGTTACAAAATACCCGGTATATGACCTTTAGCTTTAAGCTCAAGCAGGCGACCCTTGCGTGTGACGTCAGAATGTAGGCTCCTCCCACCCAGCAGGAAGGAGTGTGCCAGGCTGCGGGTCTCCAACAATCTTGCCCCAGCTCAGTCCCGGGCAGGATCTACAGGCAACACCAGCCCGGCCGGACTTGAGACGAGCGTCACCATTGGGGATTTCACCCGCGAGTTTTAGTTCCCATACGGGGAAAGTTTATTACCAGAAGCCGGGGCTTTTTTTTTATATAAGCACAATGGAAATATAAATGTATGTAGATCCTGAGTGAAGAGACGCAGGGGGGGACAGTGTGTGTGTGTGTGTGTCAGAGGGCGATACATAAGGGTAGAGCCCTTTGTTGCTACTGACAGTTGTTGTTGGGAAGTGTGCGTGAGGTGCACCACCCCAGGATGGAGGCACCCAGCAGTTGGTGGCGGAGGTTCGTAGCGGCGTTGGGTACCATCTCCGTGGAGCCCATCATGCTGCTGGATGGCCTGGCCTACTCCAACATGGTAGTGCTGGTGGAAAACCTCCAAATGGACAAAGTATGTCTTGTCAACCTCAATCAAACGTCAGAGGTGTGCTCGAACCTCACAAACTACAAAGACGTGAAGGACAGCATGAGTAAGGAAGTGAGTGTGTTCGCCATGTACAACGGTATCATCACTGCAGTCATCCCGCTCTTTTTCATCCTGTTCATGGGTGCTTGGAGCGACAAGTACGGCAGGAAGGTGCCCCTGGCGGTGTGCACCTTCGGCCACCTCCTTTACAGTTTAGGCTACCTGGTGGCCTCGATGGTCGGGACGTGGCCAGTGGAGTACCTGCTCTTCGTGGCCCTCCTCGACTCCTTGGGTGGTGGCACCGTGTCCTTCCTCACGGCTTCCAACTCTTACATCAGCGACGTGACGTCAGAGTCGACCAGAACTTCTCGCGTGGGCCTGGCAAACAGTATCTGGTTCCTCGGCGGCCCCATTGGCACTCTGATTGGCACTTACATATATAAAGCCGGCGGGTACCAGGCGCTCTTTGGCACGTCCTTGAGCATGTACGTGGTAATCCTTCTATACATCATATTCTTCTTGCCGGAGAGCCATGGACCCTTTGCCAACGTGCAGAAACTGGAAAAAATTCTGCCTCCGAAGCAGTCTCTGCGACTCCGGGAGAGCATTGCTTGGGTGTACGGCATCGACAAGGTCAAAAAGAAGAACGTTTTGCACACCAAGAGCGTCCTCAAGAAGGTTAAAAGAATCACCCTCACTCTGATGATTAAGGACTTCTTCAACCCCAAGAGGATCACGGACAGCTTCAAGTGCACGCTCAAGAAGAGAGAAGGCAACGTACGAATCTACATCCTGCTGCTCATCCTCTGCAACCTGCTGAGGAAGCTGGGTCGAGGTGGGTGGCACTCTGCACTCTTTCATTCTTTTCACTCATTTGCTGTTTCACTCATTTCACTCATTTGCTGTTTCACTCATTTCACTCATTTGCTGTTTCACTCATCAGGGAAAGCGCAAGTATTTGCGCTTTCCCTGATTATTACCTCATTTGCTGTTTTTGTCAGTTCGTATCGGCGCACGGCCCATATGAGCCGTTGGGACGTAGGGGGTTATGTCCCGCGTCCAAGTCTTGTGACCTTGGTTAGGTGGGCACCTTACCGTGATCCCATCATCATCATGGCCAAATTATTGCGAGCTGGTCATTCCGGGAGGCCGAGTGCGTGTGTGTGTGTGTGTGTGTGTGTGTGTGTGTGTGGTGTGTGTGTGTGTGTGTGTGTGTGTGTGTGTGTGTGTGTGTGTGTGTGTGTGTGTGTGTGTGTGTGTGTACTCACCTAGTTGAGTGTATGTACTCCTTTGCGAGTGGCTGTACTCCTGTGCGAGTGGCTGACCTCCTGTGTGAGTGGCTGTACTCCTGTGCGAGTGGCTGTACTCCTGTGGGAGTGGCTGTTCTCTTACTTTGTCTTGTGTTTAACTAGGTATGAACTTCAGACTGGAGCTGCATACTCCTGGATTGGTCTGACATAAGTGGTATACAAGGTTCTGAATGATTCCTTACACAAGTTTCTAAAGGCAGTTCTTATGTTAGCTAATCTAGCATATGCCGTTGATGATATCCTTTTGATGTGGGCTTCTGGGGACAGGTTCGGTGTGACATCAACCCCCAGATCTATCTCTATATTTGAATGCAGGATTCCACCTCCCAGATGGTACCTTGTGTTCGGCCTCCTGCTTCTTTCACCTAATTTCAATACCTTACACTTACCTGAGTTTAAGTTTAGTAGCCATTTTGTAGACGATTCCTCCAGTTTGTGTGTGTGTGTGTGTGTGTATTGACCCGCGCATGTGTGTGTGTGCCCGAGTGTGTGTGCCTGCGTGTGTGTGCCTGCGTGTGTGTATGTACCTGCGCGTGTGTGTGTGTGTGCCAGCGCGTGTGTGTGTGCCCGCGCGTGTGTGTGTGTGCCCGAGTGTGTGCATGTATATGCGTGTGTTTCATAATTTTATGGCGTTTGTTTTCATACCGACAATCTATATTAAGAAATATTTATGACCTGGAGATAATCCGTCGTAAACTTGTGTGTTCTGACCTTGAGCATTCTGTAAGCGTTTAGCAGCGAGACACATTGCTACATAACTTAACACATTGTGCTTTTAATGATATTATCATGAATATAACATGTCTTTTGAGCCCACATCGTCGCAGGTATGCCAATATGAAGGTACCTCAGAAATAAAACTCTTTAATGTGTTTTTTTAATACTTGGAGTATTAAATAAGTTACTATGTAATTGTACTAAAATTATATTAAAATTAAATGTAATTAGTATTAAAAAAGTGGCTATGTAATAACTTGACGCTTTCTCCTAGTAGTTCTCTTCCCTTGGAGTGTGTCTGGAGTGTGCCTGGAGTGTGCCTGGAGTGTGCCTGGAGTGTGCCTGGAGTGTGCCTGGAGTATGCCTGGAGTATGCCTGGAGTGTGCCTGGAGTGTGCCTGGAGTGTGCCTGGAGTGTGCCTGGAGTGTGCCTGGAGTGTGCCTGGACTGTGCCTGGAGTGTGCCTGGAGTGTGCCTGGAGTGTGCCTGGAGTGTGCCTGGAGTGTGCCTGGAGTGTGCCTGGAGTGTGCCTGGAGTGTGCCTGGAGTGTGCCTGGAGTGTGCCTGGAGTGGGCCTGGAGTGTGCCTGGAGTGTGCCTGGAGTGTGCCTGGAGTGTGCCTGGTGTATGCCTGGAGTATGCCTGGAGTATGCCTGGAGTATGCCTGGAGTGTGCCTGGAGTGTGCCTGGAGTGTGCCTGGAGTGTGCCTGGAGTGTGCCTGGAGTGTGCCTGGAGTGTGCCTGGAGTGTGCCTGGAGTGTGCCTGGAGTGTGCCTGGAGTGTGCCTGGAGTGTGCCTGGAGTGTGCCTGGAGTGTGCCTGGAGTGTGCCTGGAGTATGCCTGGAGTGTGCCTGGAGTGTGCCTGGAGTATGCCTGGAGTGTGCCTGGAGTGTGCCTGGAGTGTGCCTGGAGTGTGCCTGGAGTGTGCCTGGAGTGTGCCTGGAGTATGCCTGGAGTGTGCCTGGAGTATGCCTGGAGTGTGCCTGGAGTGTGCCTGGAGTATGCCTGGAGTGTGCCTGGAGTGTGCCTGGAGTATGCCTGGAGTATGCCTGGAGTATGCCTGGAGTATGCCTGGAGTGTGCCTGGAGTATGCCTGGAGTGTGCCTGGACTGTGCCTGGAGTGTGCCTGGAGTGTGCCTGGAGTGTGCCTGGAGTATGCCTGGAGTATGCCTGGAGTATGCCTGGAGTGTGCCTGGAGTATGCCTGGAGTGTGCCTGGAGTGTGCCTGGAGTGTGCCTGGAGTGGGCCTGGAGTATGCCTGGAGTGTGCCTGGAGTATGCCTGGAGTATGCCTGGAGTGTGCCTGGAGTGTGCCTGGAGTGGGCCTGGAGTATGCCTGGAGTGTGCCTGGAGTGTGCCTGGAGTGTGCCTGGAGTGGGCCTGGAGTATGCCTGGAGTGTGCCTGGAGTGTGCCTGGAGTATGCCTGGAGTGTGCCTGGAGTGTGCCTGGAGTGTGCCTGGAGTATGCCTGGAGTGTGCCTGGAGTGTGCCTGGAGTGTGCCTGGAGTGTGCCTGGAGTGTGCCTGGAGTATGCCTGGAGTGTGCCTGGAGTGTGCCTGGAGTGTGCCTGGAGTATGCCTGGAGTATGCCTGGAGTATGCCTGGAGTGTGCCTGGAGTGTGCCTGGAGTTCTACTCCCCAAGCCTGGCCTGGGGTCAGATTTGTCTTGAATGAAAAGGGGGACTGATAGTCCCGATGGCGCAGTGGGAAAACACTCGTCCGGCGCTTCGCGAGCGCTTTGGCCTAGGTTCGTATCCTGGCCGGGGAGGATTGACTGGGTGCCAATCCTTAACTGTAACCTCTGTTCCCCCTGCAGTGAATAGGTACCTGGCTGTTAAGCGATTTGGCGGGGTCGTATTCCGGGGAAAATTAGGATTAAGGCTTTACAAGAATGTAAGAACTCTTGTATATATAAATAAATAGACAAAATAAATACAAGGTTAATGCTTGGAGCTGTCCATCACAGTCCGTCTGGTCTGGCACTTCCTGCAGGAGGAACTTGTCTAATTTTTTTTTATCGACGGCGTCAACTTTTGTTCCGGGATGATTTCTTATATTTGTTAGGTAATATATTATGCTATATTGTATTTAATGAAAGGTAGTACACTTGCGTCATTGTCGCCTGCACTTGTATACAAAGTTGAGGATAGGACACCAAGAGGCATTTATTTTGCATCGTATTGCTGAACAAATGTCCATTCCCAGATTCAAATACCCCTGTTGTATAATGTGCCATGGAGCCAGTCACAACGAGGCTGTTAAACACCGCCAGGGGTCTCTCGAGTCACGCCAGT
>WNGS01130531.1:0-22600 GCA_020271785.1 Procambarus virginalis
TTGTGCTATTTACATGTACAAAACCTTATACCTAAATGCTAATCCTAATCTGAACTCTCCATGATAGATGTAATAGAACCCACGAGCACCACAACATAAATAATTATCTGTTTGATATAAATTGACAGTCATGGTAATATAATTGCCAGCAAGGTTTATGTAAATCACAAACATCTTAATATAATTGCCAGTTTGGATAATATAATTGACAGAGGATTATACCAATCAGGATAATATATTGCTAATTAAGCTAATATAACTTTGAATCAGGCTTTTTCACCCACAGAGTTATTGATCGATGGAACTGACTACCGCCAACACCATAACAGCCAAAATGTGCTGAATTTCAAAATATACCTGGAAAAAATCAAGGAAAATTGGGTGGGGGGAAGGGAACCTTCAATAAGCCACCAGCTTCCCGTTTTTATTTAGACAATTACAGCATAACTGATAAAGTTAGGCAAGAGTAATATAAATTCTGCTAAATTGAGAGTGATGTAATCTTAAAATTCTACAACCCGTATGACGTGACATAGGCTTCTAGCAAAACCCCAGGGTCGCCTTTTCGCCGCCCCACCAGACCAGTAAACAACAACACAAAACCCACAGAGGCTTTCCAAGAGGCAGACAAGAGGAGCTCCAGCATATTTCAACAATCCTAAGTATTGTAGTACAGGTTGATGATAGTGAGTGGTGTCCCAGAGAACATAAGGTATAGTGCTTTGAAAATAGGTGAGATAACAGGAATGTGCCAAGGGAAGTGAAAAATTGGATGAGAAAAAGTTGCCCTAGTGTTACAGTGCAGAGAACAACATTCAAGATGGCCGCCGGCGGCAAAAGGAAATACAAAACAGAGCTTGATTTTGCTGGATTCAGTGAAGAAAGCATTGAGATAACCAGTCTATACAACAAGTTGGTAAAATTAGATACTATAGTGACCTCTCATGTAGAAATAATTAGTAAATTGAAAGCAAGTAATGACCATTTAAATAGCAAAGTTGTATGTCTTGAGGGTGTAGTGAAAGACCTGTGCAAGGATAAGATTCAATTGGAAACAAATTGCAAAGCCATGTAAGAAGAAAATAGACTCTTAAAAATAGCTTTGGAAGAAGTTAAAGTAAATTTAAACATAAATGACTACAATAGGTTAGGTAAGGAATTTCAACAGGAGAAACAGCTTTTGTCAGCACAGATGGAGGAAGTTACACAGGGAATAGAACAGTGCAAGAAAGATATGCAACTCACTTATGCACAAGTGGCCAAGGAGAGGAAAAAATAGAAGAAGCAGTAAAGGAAGTCAAACACTGCAGCAACCAAGATAAAACAAACATTAGGCTAGAAGTGAGGAAAGAATTGGCATCCAACCCGAAGTTGGTGCAAAACACAGTTGATCGCAGTAAGTCCCTGATCATTTTTGGCTGCAAAGAAAAGGAGATAACATCTAGGTCAGAAAGAGCTGTAGAAGAAGCAAAGTAGTAGATAAAATTGTTGGCCTCGTGGAAGGTCTTACAACCATAGAGAATGTGTGCGACTACAGGAGAATAGGCAGATATGTAAAAGGGAAAGATCGACCTTTGAGGATCACCCTAAATGGTGCCAAACAGATGGAAGAAGTACTAAGGAATGCTAGAAAATTACAAATGATGAGGATGGGAAAGTGTGGTCGTTAAGACGAGATCTTTCAAAAGAAGATAGAGAGAAGCTGAAACTGAACCTCGCCGAGGCAAAACGTTTAAATGAGAGCAGGAATGAAGAAGAAATCAATTCTTTTTTCTACAAAGTGATAGGGGTAGGCAGACCAGTAAAGTGGTACATAAAGGCAAACCAACAAAATCATTAGAGAAAGGGGGAGTGAAAAATAAGAAGAGGGGGAACAAGTTCCTGAAGATTGCATACACCAACATAGATGGAGTAAGATCAAAGATACTGGAGTTAAGTGATGTAATACAGCTGCAGACACCAGACATTGTTGCACTCACGGAGACAAAACTTGAAGATGTTATTTTAAATGAGGTCATATTCCCAAGGGGCTACTCAATTTGGAGACGGGACAGAAAATTAGGAAAGGCGGTGGCGTTGCTGTGCTGGTGAAAGAACACCTAAAGGTGAACGAAATAATGACTGCCAATCCACAAGAAGTTGACATAATAGCACTAGAGATCTGCCATGAGGATGATAAACTAATGATCATAAATGCATATAGTCCACCGCTAAGCAGCACATGGTCAAAGGAGGAGCTAGATAGTAAACGAGAAGGTCTTATAACAATAATGAGAGAGATCATAGCGAGAGCGGATAACGATAGTTCACGACTGTTGATAGTCGGCGACTTCAACTTGAAATCCATAGACTGGGAAGCATATGAAGCTAAAACAGAAGATTTCTGGACCTGTAAATTTGTAGACCTCATCCTGGAAACATTCTTGTATCAACATGTTAAACAAGCTACGAGGATGAGGGAAGGGGACGTTCCCTCCATGCTAGATTTGATATTTACCAGGAAGGAGGAAGAAATATTTGACATTCAGTACCTTCCTCCCTTGGGTAAAAGTGACCATGTCTTTTTGGGAATAAAGTATGCAATGCGTTATAATCTGGAAGAAAATATGACGGTCGATGCAATTGAAAAACCTGACTTTAGGAGAGGACATTATGGCAACCTTAGAAATTTTTTAGTGAGTATAATTGGACAGACTTGTTGCTAGGCAAGGAAGTGAATGAGATGTATGTCAAGTTTTGTGAAATATATGATAAAGGCACAAAAAAATTTATACCAAAACAGAGAAGCAGAACTAGGAAACAGGATTGGTTCAACAGAAAGTGCGAGAGGGCCAGAGACCAAAAGACACAAAAATGGAATCAATACAGGAAGAGGCCAAACCCCCAAACATACCAGCGATACAAAGATGCGAGAAACAACTACACGGCAGTGAGGAGAGAGGCAGAAAGAAATTTTGAAAAAGGGATTGCAGACAAATGTAAAACAGAACCAGGTCTATTCTATAAATTCATAAACAACAAATTGCAGGTAAAGGATAATATTCAGAGGTTGAAAATGGGAAATAGATTCACGGAAAATGAAAAGGAAATGTGTGAAACATTAAACGAAAAGTTCCAAAGTGTGTTTGTACAAAATGAAATCTTCAGGGAACCAGATACAATAAGAATTCCAGAGAACAACATAGAGCACATAGAGGTGTCTAGAGACGAAGTGGAAAAAATGCTCAAGGAGCTAAATAAGAACAAAGCAGTTGGTCCAGATGGAGTTTCACCATGGGTTCTGAGAGAATGTGCACCTGAGCTCAGCATTCCTCTTCAACTGATTTTTCAGGCATCCCTGTTTACAGGAGTTGTAGCTGATGTGTGGAAAAAGGCTAACATAGTTCCAATCTACAAAAGTGGAAGCAGGGAAGACCCCCTTAATTATAGACCGGTATCATTGACAAGTGTAATAGTCAAAATATTGGAAAAAATAATTAAAACTAAATGGGTAGAACACCTGGAGAGAAATGATATAATATCAGACAGACAGTATGGTTTTCGATCTGGAAGATCCTGTGTATCGAATTTACTCAGTTTCTATGATCGAGCAACAGAGATATTACAGGAAAGAGATGGTTGGGTTGACTGCATCTATCTGGACCTAAAAAAGGCTTTCGACAGAGTTCCACATAAGAGGTTGTTCTGGAAACTGGAAAATATTGGAGGGGTGACAGGTAAGCTTCTAACATGGATGAAAAATTTTCTGACTGATAGAAAAATGAGGGCAGTGATCAGAGGCAATGTATCGGACTGGAGAAATGTCACAAGTGGAGTACCACAGGGTTCAGTTCTTGCACCAGTGATGTTTATTGTCTACATAAATGATCTACCAGTTGGTATACAGAATTATATGAACATGTTTGCTGATGATGATAATAGGAAGGATAAGAAACTTAGATGATTGTCATGCCCTTCAAGAAGACCTGGACAAAATAAGTACATGGAGCACCACTTGGCAAATGGAATTTAATGTTAATAAATGCCATGTTATGGAATGTGGAATAGGAGAACATAGACCCCACACAACCTATATATTATGTGAGAAATCTTTAAAGAATTCTGATAAAGAAAGAGATCTAGGGGTGGTTCTAGATAGAAAACTATCACCTGAGGACCACATAAAGAATATTGTGCGAGGAGCCTATGCCACGCTTTCTAACTTCAGAATTGCTTTTAAATACATGGATGGCGATATACTAAAGAAATTGTTCACGACTTTTGTTAGGCCAAAGCTAGAATATGCAGCGGTTGTGTGGTGCCCATATCTTAAGAAGCACATCAACAAACTGGAAAAGGTGCAAAGACATGCTACTAAGTGGCTCCCAGAACTGAAGGGCAAGAGCTACGAGGAGAGGTTAGAGGCATTAAATATGCCAAAACTAGAAGACAGAAGAAAAAGAGGTGATATGATCACTACATACAAAATAGTAACAGGAATTGATAAAATCGATAGGGAAGATTTCCTGAGACCTGGAACTTTAAGAACAAGAGGTCATAGATATAAACTAGCTACCCTTACACTGCTCAGGGGTCCTGGGCACATTTACACCCCTGTGCGCAAGAAAAAAAAAATTCCAAATTTTTTTCGTCTTCTAAACATGTTAATTTGAGTCCCCTGAGCACGGGAAAAATAATAAAAAAATTCTATTATGCATACCAATGACACAATTGAGCCGAGAAGTTGGCCGATGACGTCACAGAACGTGAGCGCTCGAGGCTGCTGCGTCAGCCAGCCGTCACTCACGGCCGCTCTCGCGGCCCGAGTTGCCGCGAATTTATTTTCGCGGAATTATTTACAGTATTTTTGGGTCATTTTACTCAAATTTTTTCGCTAGTATTGTTCCAATTATTAGCAATAGACGTTGTATTATAATAAAAATGGTCTAAACTCAATAGGCGCTCACATATTAGTGTCACAAGTATGCCCACCAAAATGGTATAATTTACAGGAAATATTCAATGTATTTGGTTTTTTTCAAAATAACACAAAAAATAACTTGATATGTACATTTATTTACCAAAGAATTACACATTTAGTACTCCTGGAGACTGTGATACTGTGCGAAACAGTCGATATGGCACAGAGGGACGGCACACGCTTCGCACCATGTCAACACCAATTTACGTTTCTGTGGCCTCAATTTGGTACTGGAACACACAACACACCGACGCTGGCCTGCTGCACGAGCTCCAGTTGGTGGTAATTTCTTGATTTGGTGCATCAGAAAGGCCTCCCTGTAAGCGAGCCTGGGTGCAGGAGCATGGTTCAATATTGGGTCTCGAATGGGTCTTTGTATGCCAGGTGTGTCCTTGCCAAATTTACCTAGCAACTGTTTCACAACTTGAAAACTAAACGAACGGAAATATGGTTTTCTACCTGTCTTTACAAGAAACATGTTGTAACTGTTCAGCATTGTTACGTCAATTAGGTGGAAAATCATTTTCTTCGTCCACTTCACAGTCTTCCGTACACACTCTACAGCACCCACCATCATGTCACATTTATCAACTAAACGCATGTTGATGTTGTAGTCCATCACACAATCTGGCTTATATATTATTTGCTTTGTTGTTCTGTTCACCTTGCCACTGTCCACCATTGTACCAGGGTGAATGGTGGTCAACATGTTCACTTCACGTCTGTCTTTCCACCGCACTGAAAGCATTGCACCACTTTTTCTTACCTCGCAATCACCTACTTGCATAGCAGTGTCAAACACAGGCATTTCCTTTCGTTTTGGCTTTACTGTTCCACACACTCCAGTCTTATTATCAAGCAAGAATTTCGTTAGCAAGGGACTGGTATAATAGTTATCTGTGTACAATATGTGGCCCTTGTTCAGATATGGTGCAAGCAGTGACTTCACCACACTACCTGAGAAGCCATGTTCGTCATTAGCAGGAATATCTACATTTGTGGCTGAATAAAGTATCATGTGTAACACCATTCCTGATTCACAGTCACAGAGCACAAAGAATTTCAGTCCAAATCGGTGACGTTTTGAGGGAATATACTGCTTGAAGGCAGCACGTCCTTTGAAAAGCACAAGGGATTCATCTATAACCAGCTTCTGAGCTGGTACGTAGTAATCTCGGAACTTTCCAATCAGGTCATTTAGCACGTGCCTCACCCTCCAAAGCCTATCATCCTGTGTCTCGTCTGCATTATTTGCAAAATGAATGCACCGTAGGATCAACAGAAATCTGTCTCGGGACATATATTTCCCGAACAATGGTGTTGGAACAGCGTTGTCTTTGCTCCAATAATCTGAAATTACGTGTTTCACACAATGTTTCATCAACATGCAAATTGCGAAAAACACATACATTTCACCAACAGTTGTCTCTTTCCAACGCTGTGAAAATTCTGTAACTTCCTCAAGTTCAATGAGATCGGCCGCAAGTCTGTTCGTTTCATGAACAATGTGTTCCATGAGCGGCTCATCGAAATATGCAGTAAAAAAGTCACTTTCACACATTTCGTCACCAGTATCAGGGAAAAGATCTGTAATTCCCACATCTCTGTTGTCAAAGTCGGGAATTTGTGGTACAAAATCTTCCCCATCACTCCACACACACAAATCTGCTGCCTTCCGAGAGCCATTAGCTGCACGACGGCGAGGAATCCGGGGACCAGGAGCTGAAGCAGGCATTGTAACAGTAGGGGCAGGAACGGTAGATGAGGTAAAAGATCTGGAACATGAGGGAATTTGTTCCTCATTGTCGCCATATTGTCCCATGCGGCGGCGCTTGGCTGGGCGGGCAGCTGATGGGCGAAACTTGTACTGGCACTAACAGCCGGGGTAAAACTATTCTCAGATTCTTCATCACTAAACCTGAGAAAGATTCACTTGTTTCTGAATCGTTGATCATATCATAAACGTGTAGTGGTATAGATGAACGACGTGCTTGGGCGCGAGGTGGTGTTGAGTGGTGTTGAGTAGTATCCTCGTGAGGCATCCTCACCCTCGTGGCACCCACATGTTCACCCTCACTATCCGTTGTTTTGATTTCTTCTGGCTAGGTATAATCTTCATCTATATCAGAGTCGTCAATATCAGACTCGTCAACGTCCTTGAACAATTCATCTGCAATTTCGTCTTCAGTCAAAGACTGTGCGGCGCGGTGCGCTAAGCGAGGTCGCACGCTGGGTCGTGATGCGCTCGCCATGGTGTATGGCCACTAACTAAGGCCTGTGAAACTAAGGAGGCCTGCTCTGGATTTTTTTTTCAAACTGGCGTCTGTTTACAATAGCCCGTGGCTATGGGATGGGTGACCCCTTTACACCGCGGGACGTTTGAATCGTGCCTGGCACCCTTTGGCGTATATATACGCCAAGCGCACGGTCAGACATGTTACTCATGGCGTATATATACGCCATGCGCAGTTTAAGGGTTAAACACAGATGCCGAAGAAATATAAGAAAATTCACTTTCGCAAACAGATTGGTAGACGGTTGGAACAAGGTAGGGGAGAAGGTGGTGGAGGCCAAGACCGTCAGTGGTTTCAAAGCGTTATATGACAAAGAGTGCTGGGAAGACGGGACACAACGAGCGTAGCTCTCATCCTGTAACTACACTTAGGTAATTACACTTAGGTAATTACTGAGCAATGATCGAGGTCTGGATCGATCATGCTAATTAATCAACCTTGGGGCTTGATCCCCACCAGTAACACATGACTTTGGGTCTTAGTGTGGAATTAATTAAAAATGACGGGAATGATGATTCTGATTCGGTGTTAGAATCGGCGCCCAATTCAACTCGGCCTCGTGGGGACCACGTGAAAAGGACAAACTCACATAAATATAACACAATGGAAATTAATAAAAAGACAAATTACTAGCTAATTAATGTATTCAAAAACTAAACAAAATCTAAGAAATTGAAGCACTCCCTCAACTGAATACTCCCTGACTTTACAGTAGATGGCAATGAGTTGACCTATCCCCTACCAACTCTTAAAGTAACTCTACCTTCTATAGACCAGCTGGATGTTCGTGCTGTCTGGAGGCCGATAATGGAAGGCCACCTGCCTGAGCTGTTCCTCAAACCACGCTGTCCTCTGCTCGTCTGGTCTTCCCCAGACCAGAGCATTGTATTGTTGCGCCTGGTATCTAAGTTACTTGCAAGGCTTAAGTTTAACAATTATCCTCTGTTGCACTGAATGATCCAGATTGGTTGAATTATTGTAACTGAAGTTAAATAACACAAGCATCTTAAGGAAGAGCTATTCACAATTACAAAATGGCTATTTGACCTTTGAGAAATAGAGAACATGGAAACTGGTGACCCGTGACCGCCAGGTCACTCCGCCTTACAGCCTAGTTCTGGCTCGTGACGTCACTGATGGTGACTTAAAACTCCTTCTTCTAATAATTAGAATACTCTTGATATTATAAGCAGTAATACTATACAATACAATTGAATACAAAATGAATGAAGGCTAATTTCTCTAAATAAGTGAATACTATAGGATGATTCCTTATACGAAAATTGTGCACAAAGGCGTCAATTATTTTCACCGCGAATTCCCTGGGGTCAGGTTTTCCCTGGGGTCAGGTTCCGGGTCAACCACACGTGGGTCCAGCTTCCCATTCTCCCATGTGTAGAATGGGAATGGGAATAAAACATTCTGGATAATTCTAACAACAAACCTAGTTTGTTACAGTAATATAAATTCAAATTTCATATTAACTTGACTGACAGTTATAAATGCCAATCTGCCTTCAATAAACTCTTCGGTGAAATATTTATAATTAAGAGTATTATTCATAAATATGCCTAAACAAAAAATATAAAATAGACATCAGTTTGCATATGAATCTGATGAGAAAATTCTTGATTAACCTACATTTCCCTATCAATCAAATGGTCTCTTCTTAAAACGTCTCAGACTGTCTTCTTCACCAGCACCANCAGTAGTTGATGTTCCACACGAGGCAGTAGTTGATGTTCCACACGAGGCAATAGACAATATTACATAGATGGCAGTAATTAACTTTCTAAAAAAAAATACGTTAATGGAAAGTCCACATTTCCTGAGAACTTCGATTGATAATTTATTAAACAAGCGGAATTAAGGTGAAGAGTTTAACCAAGGTCGCCGCTCGTCTGATATAAATGTTTGACTGCAGAGCTAGTTTATCAAGGCTGTAACTTGCTTAGTTAATTAATCTTCAGGGTTTAGTTCCAAAGACCATTTGTTGCTTGTGCAAGAATTTCTCCTCTAGGCCACAGGATGGGTGTAGGGTGAGTAATATAACTCACAAGATGGGTGAAGGGGTGAATAATGTAACTCACGGGTGAATAATACAAACAAGATGGGTGAGGGGTGAATAAAATAAGCCACAAGATGGGTGTGGGGTGAATAATAAATGAACAAAACTAAAAATAATTCTCAACTCAGAAGTCACAGTGACCATGGCAAAAATAACACAGGTGCAGATTGGAAGTTTTTGGATTCTAAGAAGAAATTTTATGTCAATTATGTATTTATTTATTATTTTTGGGGTCAGCTGTTTAAAAAATGATAAAAAATGAAAAAAAAACTCTGTACAATATGTTGTGGTGATCAACCCGCTCTGTTGTAATTTGTTTACAAAAGAGGATTTACAGAATATGAAATAAAAAAAATAGCAGTGTGCATGAGAAGTGAAAAGGAACTAAGAGGAACTGACAAACCTCTCCGGCGTATGCAACAGACCCTGATTTTTCACCTGCACGTTTCTTGTAACGTGAATACGTGGTTCTGCTGAGGAATATAATGTCTCTTGGTCTGTTGACGTCTGTTGATGAGTTGATGTTTCTTGAGGTGTTGATGTCTCTTTGAGGTGTTGATGTCTCTTTAGGAGTTGATGTCTCTTTAGGAGTTGATGTCTCTTTAGGAGTTGATGTCTCTTTAGGAGTTGATGTCTCTTTAGGAGTTGATGTCTCTTTAGGAGTTGATGTCTCTTTAGGAGTTGATGTCTCTTTAGGAGTTGATGTCTCTTTAGGAGTTGATGTCTCTTTAGGAGTTGATGTCTCTTTAGGAGTTGATGTCTCTTTAGGAGTTGATGTCTCTTTAGGAGTTGATGTCTCTTTAGGAGTTGATGTCTCTTTAGGAGTTGATGTCTCTTTGAGGTATTGATGTCTCTTTGAGGTATTGATGTCTCTTGATATGTTTGATGTCTCTTTGAGGTATTGATGTCTCTTTGAGGTGTTGATGTCTCTTTGAGGTGTTGATGTCTCTTGATATGTTGATGTCTCTTAGGAGTTCATGTCTCTTTAGGAGTTGATGTCTCTTTAGGAGTTGATGTCTCTTGATGTGTTGATGTCTCTTTGAGGTGTTGATGTCTCTTTGAGGTGTTGATGTTTCTTGATATGTTGATGTCTCTGGAGGTGTTGAAATCTTTGGATGTTTTGATGACTCTTGATTTGTTGATGTATGTATCTTGATGTGTTGATGTCCCTTGATGTGTTGATTACTCCTGATGTTTTGATGTATCTTGAGGTGTTGAACATGAAACACTTATGTGAACATAAAACTTGAAAAGCTTACCTTTAGGAAGGACCTGGGCGAATACTGGCTTAGTAACAGGATTGTTGATTTATGGAACCAATTACCGCGTAACACAATAGACGAAGGATCCCTTGATTGTTTCAAGCGTATGTTAGACATTCACATATATGAAGGATTGTGGGTAGATATACATTAAAGCTGCCACGTATGGGCCAATAGGCCTTCTGCTATTTCCTTGACTCTTATCTTCTTATTTAAGTTGATGTGTTGATTTCAACTTAATATGTTGATTTGTCGCTGTTTCTTGATGTGTTGTATCATGATGCATTGACATGTAAATGTTCTTATAATAATTTAGTATTTTCTCCAGACTTTTGGTAAGGAATGGGAGATCAATGATCTCCGTTGCCCCCAAATTTCTGCATGGAATTTTTCATAAGAAACTTGTTTGTATAATTGCCCCATTATATATATATATATATATATATATATATATATATTATATATATATCGTACCTAGTAGCCAGAACGCACTTCTCAGCCTACTATGCAAGGCCCGATTTGCCTAATAAGCCAAGTTTTCATGAATTAATTGTTTTTCGACTACCTAACCTACCTAACCTAACCTAACTTTTTCGGATACCTAACCTAACCTATAAAGGTAGGTTAGGTTAGGTTAGGTTAGGTAGGGTTGGTTAGGTTCAGTCATATAACTACGTTAATTTTAACTCCAATAAATAAAAATTGACCTCATACATAATGAAATGGGTAGCTTTATTATTTCATAAGAAAAAAATTAGAGAAAATATATTAATTCATGAAAACTTGGCTTATTAGGCAAATCGGGCCTTGCATAGTAGGCTGAGAAGTGCGTTCTGGCTACTAGGTACGACATATATAAATATATAAATACACATATATATATATATATATATATATATATATATATATATATATATATATATATATATAATATATATTGTCAGGGTTTCACGGTTCTTGTTATTGAAGGGTTAAAGCAAAGGTAGACTGGATCTCCTCTCGAGGTGGTTGCTCCGACAATAACCCTTACTCACCGTCGTTCTACGGGTCTTCCCTCGATCCTCTAGGCTCCACTGCACGCCCCCGGAGAGTACCCCAGTCGATTTCACAACCGGGCTTAAGTTGTGAAATGAGTGGAGACACAGATTATTCCCCGAATCTGTGGCCCGCCCTGGCACAGAACTATCACACAGCCTTCAAGGTCGCCAACTGGTGTTTTTAGGTGTCCAGTAACACAGCAGTGGTGAGGTGTAATTGTGGTAATTGTGGTAAGCAATTTCAAATAGTATGGTCTCAGGCAAGTCACTCTGTCTTACTTCCTTACACGGTCACAAGATAAATGGAGGGGATGATATCAAACACCAAAGAGTTTTGGTATTTTACTTAAAAGACAACGAGAAATATATATGCATCAATGTATCAGGAACAAAGTATAACAGCTGCTCACTCCGCCGCAAATAATGATAAATAATCCGGAACGCACCAAATGGTAACACACGGCAACCCCTCACGTCACCTGTCAAAGTCAGCTGCTCCGGGCCCTAGCACCCGTGAGAAAGAATAGTGCTTGTTTTCTAATTCTGTCACGATCCCCGTTTATTTAACTTTTCGCAAAACACTGTATTTAACATTCACATGGCATACTTATGATTTCACTGGCCTCACGATCAATATCTTATTCACACTGCACTCACAGTGACTTTTCACCGTACCAAAAGATTACTCTATTCTAATAATATTTACTGTGAGTGCACTCGCTTGATCACTGAACTTATCTTTACATCTATACTTTCTCTTAAAGAGATATCACTGGCAATCACTTCACGTATATGATATTATTCAGTACACAGGCATGTACATAGGTAAATCAGTAATCAAATTACAGGCATATATATATATAAATCATGGAGATCAATACACAGGCATTTATATCAATAAATCATGGAGATCAACACACAGGCATTTATATCAATAGATCAGGGAGATCAACACACAGGCATGTATATCAATAAATCATGGAGATCAATACACAGGCATTTATATCAATAAATTCTAGGCTCATAGCCTAACACCAAATCTGGTTTACAACTAATATATATAATAATAATAATCACAAGAAATGAATTAGTCACAGTAAATTCCTTAATGAATTTTGGTGCTTGCACACACCCACACATAGATATATATGTAAACTAATACTGTGAGCGCTCTGGGTAGCCTCACCACACACTGTGCTCTCTGTGACTTAGACTCAGGTGAGACTTGCTCACGACATATAAAATATCCTGACAAGAAAATATATAGCTAACTAAAGGGGAAATGGGAGGGTAACTGTAAACACCTACTTCACCTATCCTAGGATGACAGTTGGGTTGTAGCTCCTGGTCCAGGCTCTCGCCTCGTACACCCTCTAGAAACACAAGCCAACTCCTTAGGATTTTCGCGTCTCGCCGCTTTCTGTACACTGCAGGTCCGTGCTTCCCCTACAGTACGTCGCCGGTTGAAGTCGGTCTCCTGGCCGTCAACTTTCCTCCCAACTACGGCAGCCAGCCTACGTCTCGGCGGTCGTCGTACGTTTCCCAAATAGTCCCTTGTCACTGTACTCCTAGAGGAACTGCCTCTCACCACTACGAAGTCACTGTGAAGTTATCAGCCGTCCCAGACGATACTGCATAAGCTCCACACGCACAGCACCCGACTTCAGAGCACTTGAAGCTCACTTCACTGTCAATTCCCTCGTCGTCTAGATATGTCACTAGGTATTTGGGAAGACTTCTCGACGTGCTTGCATCCAACTGTTGACTCGTAGGGTTCCACAAAGGTATGGTTACTGTCAAACTTGACAGGATCGTCGATCACACGTTCAACCAAGTTGACAAGGTGGTCAACTCGATTCACTCACGGTGGATTGGCCCGGCCACTAAGCTGTCTCTTATACTGGTGAACTGCCAAGGACGTCACACGCGACGATGCCTGACCCACTTCTTGCAACGCACCTGTTCCGGAGCACTTGTTGCTCAATATTCTGTCAATTCCTTATCTGAGCCACATCTGGGTTGCAGGAAGACCTCACAGAGTGCGCGCTAACAACTGGAGACGCTTACATCCACCGGAGCTCGGTAATCCGTCACTCAAACAGGATGATAGATCGCACGTCCTGCCTCTCGGACGTGTCGTGAAAGACTGATCGCGCGAAAGCGCCGCTACGGTTGGACTCCCCCTGCCTATGTGACGTCACATTTTCCAAAGTCGGTTTTCATTGGCTCCCAGTACCACGTCGCTGACGGTGACCAATCTGGCGCCACTGACGTCACACAGTTTTGGCGGGAGAACAGACTCGCCAGCGCCATTTTGGCTCCCTAAAGGGCCTATCCCACAGGCCACAACATTCTTCTTTCACGAATTTCTCGGCTCAGCGAGAATACTACTCTCTCCCACATATGTTCAACTGATGCCTGCAACGTAGAGAACGCTCAGGAATAGTGGACATGACTCTTACAGCAGGCGTGGGAGAATTAGAAGGGGGGGGGGAACACCGTCACAATACACAGAGGACAACAAAGAGATTAGTGAAATTCTAAGAAGCCAGTATGAGGCTATGTTTGCACACCGATAAACAACATGAAAGTTGATGACCCAGACAGCTTTTTATGAATGACATTCAAACAGCAGATAATATAACGGATATTACCACAAACTCGGAAGACTGAAAGAGAAATTGACAATATGCCTATGCACTCAGCTCCTGGGCCTGACTCATGGAATTCAATATTCATAAAGAAATGTAAAGTACCAGTAGCGAGAGCACTCAGCGTAATATGGAGAAAGAGCCTGGATACAGAGGAGATACCAGCAGCACTTAAATCTGCAGATATAGCTCTGTTGCACAAGGGGGGGAGTAAAGCCTTGGCAAAAAATTATAGGCCAGTTGCACTAACATCACACATAATAAAAGTGTTTGAAAGAGTGATTAGGAATCAAATTTCTAGTTTTATGGAAAACAATGAATTGCACAACCCAGGACAACATGGATTTAGAGCGGGAAGATCCTGTCTGTCACAGTTACTCAACCACTATGACAAAAGCACAGACGCCCTAGAAGAAAAGCAAAATGCAGATGTTGTATACACAGATGTTGTATACACTTTGCAAAGGCATTCGACAAATGTGACCATGGGGTGATAGCTCACAAAATGAGGTAAATGGGAATAACTGGAAAAGTAGGACGCTGGATACTCAATTTCCTGTCGAGCAGAACACAAAGAGTAACAGTCAATCAGATAAAATCGAGTCCAAGCGATGTTAAAAGCTCTGTACCTCAAGGTACAGTCCTTGCACTGCCACTGTTCCATATTCTCATATCTGATATAGACAAAAATACACGTCACAGCCTCGTGTCGTCCTTTGCAGATGACACAAAAATCAGCATGAAAATTACCTCTGCTGAAGACATTGAAAAACTACAAGCAGATGTCAACAAAGTTTTTGATTGGGCAGCAGAAAATAACATGATGTTTAACAGTGAAAAATTTCAGGTACTCAGGTACGGCAAAAATGAGAATCTGAAACATAATACAGGGTACAAAACACAATCGAATCTTCCCATAGTAGAAAAACAGCATGTCAAGGATTTGGGAATAATGATGTCCGACGATTTAACGTTTAGGGAGCATAACCAAGCAAATATCGCGTCAGCCAGAAAAATGATCGGATGGATTACGAGAACTTTCAAATCCAGGGATCCCATCACAATGGTTGTACTCTTCAAGTCACTTGTGTTGTCCCGTCTCGAGTACTGCTCAGTACTCACTTCCCCCTTCAGAGCAGGAGAGATTCCTGAAATGGAGGGAATACAGAGAACATATACGGCACGCATAGACGAGATAAAACACCTAAATTATTGGGATCGTCTCAAAGCTCTCCAAATGTACTCTCTAGAAAGGAGTCGAGAGAGATACCAAATAATATACACATGGAAAATACTGGAGGGCCAGGTCCCAAATCTGCACAGTAAAATAACAACGTACTGGAGTGAAAGATATGGAAGAAAATGCAAGATTGAACCAGTGAAGAGCAAAGGTGCCATAGGCACAATCAGAGAACACTGTACAAACATCAGAGGTCCGCGGTTGTTCAACGTCCTCCCAGCGACTATAAGAAATATTGCCGGAACAACCGTGGACATCTTCAAGAGAAAACTGGACGGTTTTCTAAGAGAAGTTCCGGATCAGCCGGGCTGTGGTGAGTAAGTGGCCCTGCGGGCCGCTCTAAGCAACAGCCTGGTGGACCAAACTCTCACAAGTTCCCCAAGCCTGGACTCGAGCCGGGCTTGGGAGTAGAAGAACTCCCAGAACCCCATCAACCAGGTATCAACCAGGTATCAACCAGGTATCAAGGAAAATATTGACATTAAAGGTGTCCTCTTGCTCGACAATGCTGAGTACCACAGTTTTACAGGTGAGAGGGTGTGCCTTCCCCAAAACCCGGTGTCTAAACAGAAGAAAATATCTAAAAGAATAATCAAGAATTGCAAAACGTCACAAGGAAATAGCAATTAAACAGGAGAATTGGGAAGGAAAAATTAAACTAATAGGAAAAAGCATTGAGCACAATTAGCGAAGATGGCAGCAAGAGCATTAGGCTTCAAAAGGACAGAGGACACTGTCCCATGGAGCATCACACTCTAGCATCCGCCAACCAAGCCCCCTCATGATGGCAACAGGCTGGAAAGGGAGGGGGAGATAAGAAAGACGAGAGGTGAAGAATACTGCCCAGTGTAACACCAGTGTTAATAGGTAGAGTGGGTGAATTGGAATCATTCACAGAGACATACTGGAGCCTGTCACTAAGGTAAGACTGTAGGTATTGGAGGGATTATCCTCTTACTCCGTAATGTTGTAATTTAAGAAAGTTAATGTGTTAACAGTGTAAAAAAGTCTTAATGTAGGTCAACAAATAAATGAACGAGGGTACTCATTCCTTCCAAGAGCTGCATATATCAAAATAATCATACTAATCGGTGCATGATTTGTCCTTTTTTGGGCCTGAAACCATTATATCAAGAACTAAGTAAATTTTGTTTTGCTAAATAGGATTAAGGCTGCTTGGAGATTAACTCTTTAAAATATTTTAGACAAAATCTGCAGAGTTGATATTGGTCTATAATTGTTGACTTCAGTGAGATTGCCACTTTAATGGACTAAGGTTAATCTTGCTTTTTTTCGCCTTAGAATATCAGGAAAGATTTGGAGTTGAAATGATTTGTTGTAGAGCAATGCAATGGCTGGAGCTAAAAATCTAGAGGTTTCTTTGAAAATTAGGGATGGTATGTGAACATATGGTATCTGTGCATGGGGTTCATTCATCCACTGCAAATTACCTGATGCTCATCACCACCCAATAAATATCTGCTATCAGAACAGTAAAATTATCTTTAAATAACACACAGCCTGTCTGTTTAAATCCCTGAACATGCAAAATATACACTCGCTCTACACATTCTCTTGTGCTATTTACATGTACAAAACCTTATACCTAAATGCTAATCCTAATCTGAAACTCTCCATTGATAGATGTAATAGAACCCACGAGCACCACAACATAAATAATTATCTGTTTGATATAAATTGACAGTCATGGTAATATAATTGCCAGCAAGGTTTATGTAAATCACAAACATCTTAATATAATTGCCAGTTTGGATAAAATAATTGACAGAGGATTATACCAATCAGGATAATATTATTGCTAATTAAGCTAATATAACTTTGAATCAGGCTTTTTCACCCACAGAGTTATTGATCGATGGAACTGACTACCCGCCAACACCATAACAGCCAAAATGTGCTGAATTTCAAAATATACCTGGAAAAAATCAAGGAAAATTGGGTGGGGGGAAGGGAACCTTCAATAAGCCACCAGCTTCCCGTTTTTATTTAGACAATTACAGCATAACTGATAAAGTTAGGCAAGAGTAATATAAATTTCTGCTAAATTTAGAGTGATGTAATCTTAAAATTCTACAACCCGTATGACGTGACATAGGCTTCTAGCAAAACCCCAGGGTCGCCTTTTCGCCGCCACCACCAGACCAGTAACACACACACCCAAGAGGCTTTCCCAAGAGGCAGACAAGAGGAGCTCCAGCATATTTCAACAATTCTAAGTATTGTAGTACAGGTTGATGATAGTGAGTGGTGTCCCAGAGAACATGAAGGTATAGTGCTTTTGAAAAATAGGTGAGATAACAGTAATGTGCCAAGGGAAGTGAAAAATTGGATGAGAAAAAGTTGCCCTAGTGTTTACAGTGCAGAGAACAACATTCAAGATGGCCGCCGGCGGCAAAAGGAAATACAAAACAGAGCTTGATTTTGCTGGATTCAGTGAAGAAAGCATTGAGATAACCAGTCTATACAACAAGTTGGTAAAATTAGATACTCTGGTCGCCTCTCATGTAGAAATAATTAGTAAATTGAAAGCAAGTAATGACCATTTAAATAGCAAAGTTGTATGTCTTGAGGGTGTAGTGAAAGACCTGTGCAAGGACAAGATTCAATTGGAAACAAATTGCAAAGCCATGTAAGAAGAAAATAGACTCTTAAAAACAGCTTTGGAAGAAGTTAAAGTAAATTTAAACATAAATGACTACAATAAGTTAGGTAAGGAATTTCAACAGGAGAAACAGCTTTTGTCAGCACAGATGGAGGAAGTTGCACAGGGAATAGAACAGTGCAAAAAGATATGCAACTCACTTATGCACAAGTGGCCAAGGAGATGGAAAAAATAGAAGAAGCAGTAAAGGAAGTCAAACACTGCAGCAACCAAGATAAAACAAACATTAGGCTAGAAGTGAGGAAAGAATTGGCATCCAACCCGAAGTTGGTGCAAAACACAGTTGATCGCAGTAAGTCCCTGATCATTTTTGGCTGCAAAGAAAAGGAGATAACATCTAGGTCAGAAAGAGCTGTAGAAGAAGCGAAAGTAGTAGATAAAATTGTTGGCCTCGTGGAAGGTCTTACAACCATAGAGAATGTGTGCGACTACAGGAGAATAGGCAGATATGTAAAAGGGAAAGATCGACCTTTGAGGATCACCCTAAATGGTGCCAAACAGATGGAAGAAGTACTAAGGAATGCTAGAAAATTACAAAATGATGACGATGGGAAAGTGTGGTCGTTAAGACGAGATCTTTCAAAAGAAGATAGAGAGAAGCTGAAACTGAACCTCGCCGAGGCAAAACGTTTAAATGAGAGCAGGAATGAAGAAGAAATCAATTCTTTTTTCTACAAAGTGATAGGGGTAGGCAGACCAGTAAAGTGGTACATAAAGGCAAACCAACAAAATCATTAGAGAAAGGGGGAGTGAAAAATAAGAAGAGGGGGAACAAGTTCCTGAAGATTGCATACACCAACATAGATGGAGTAAGATCAAAGATACTGGAGTTAAGTGATGTAATACAGCTGCAGACATTGTTGCACTCACGGAGACAAAACTTGAAGATGTTATTTTAAATGAGGTCATATTCCCAAGGGGCTACTCAATTTGGAGACGGGACAGAAAAATTAGGAAAGGCGGTGGCGTTGCTGTGCTGGTGAAAGAACACCTAAAGGTGAACGAAATAATGACTGCCAATCCACAAGAAGTTGACATAATAGCACTAGAGATCTGCCATGAGGATGACAAACTAATGATCATAAATGCATATAGTCCACCGCTAAGCAGCACATGGTCAAAGGAGGAGCTAGATAGTAAACGAGAAGGTCTTATAACAATAATGAGAGAGATCATAGCGGAGCGGATAACGATAGTTCACGACTGTTGATAGTCGGCGACTTCAACTTGAAATCCATAGACTGGGAAGCATATGAAGCTAAAACAGAAGATTTCTGGACCTGTAAATTTGTAGACCTCATCCTGGAAACATTCTTGTATCAACATGTTAAACAAGCTACGAGGATGAGGGAAGGGGACGTTCCCTCTATGCTAGATTTGATATTTACCAGGAAGGAGGAAGAAATATTTGACATTCAGTACCTTCCTCCCTTGGGTAAAAGTGACCATGTCTTTTTGGGAATAAAGTATGCAATGCGTTATAATCTGGAAGAAAATATGACGGTCGATGCAATTGAAAAACCTGACTTTAGGAGAGGACATTATGGCAACCTTAGGAAATTTTTTAGTGAGTATAATTGGACAGACTTGTTGCTAGGCAAGGAAGTGAATGAGATGTATGTCAAGTTTTGTGAAATATATGATAAAGGCACAAAAAATTTATACCAAAACAGAGAAGCAGAACTAGGAAACAGGATTGGTTCAACAGAAAGTGCGAGAGGGCCAGAGACCAAAAGACACAAAAATGGAATCAATACAGGAAGAGGCCAAACCCCCAAACATACCAGCGATACAAAGATGCGAGAAACAACTACACGGCAGTGAGGAGAGAGGCAGAAAGAAATTTTGAAAAAGGGATTGCAGACAAATGTAAAACAGAACCAGGTCTATTCTATAAATTCATAAACAACAAATTGCAGGTAAAGGATAATATTCAGAGGTTGAAAATGGGAAATAGATTCACGGAAAATGAAAAGGAAATGTGTGAAACATTAAACGAAAAGTTCCAAAGTGTGTTTGTACAAAATGAAATCTTCAGGGAACCAGATACAATAAGAATTCCAGAGAACAACATAGAGCACATAGAGGTGTCTAGAGACGAAGTGGAAAAAATGCTCAAGGAGCTAAATAAGAACAAAGCAGTTGGTCCAGATGGAGTTTCACCATGGGTTCTGAGAGAATGTGCACCTGAGCTCAGCATTCCTCTTCAACTGATTTTTCAGGCATCCCTGTTTACAGGAGTTGTAGCTGATGTGTGGAAAAAGGCTAACATAGTTCCAATCTACAAAAGTGGAAGCAGGGAAGACCCCCTTAATTATAGACCGGTATCATTGACAAGTGTAATAGTCAAAATATTGGAAAAAATAATTAAAACTAAATGGGTAGAACACCTGGAGAGAAATGATATAATATCAGACAGACAGTATGGTTTTCGATCTGGAAGATCCTGTGTATCGAATTTACTCAGTTTCTATGATCGAGCAACAGAGATATTACAGGAAAGAGATGGTTGGGTTGACTGCATCTATCTGGACCTAAAAAAGGCTTTCGACAGAGTTCCACATAAGAGGTTGTTCTGGAAACTGGAAAATATTGGAGGGGTGACAGGTAAGCTTCTAACATGGATGAAAAATTTTCTGACTGATAGAAAAATGAGGGCAGTGATCAGAGGCAATGTATCGGACTGGAGAAATGTCACAAGTGGAGTACCACAGGGTTCAGTTCTTGCACCAGTGATGTTTATTGTCTACATAAATGATCTACCAGTTGGTATACAGAATTATATGAACATGTTTGCTGATGATGATAATAGGAAGGATAAGAAACTTAGATGATTGTCATGCCCTTCAAGAAGACCTGGACAAAATAAGTACATGGAGCACCACTTGGCAAATGGAATTTAATGTTAATAAATGCCATGTTATGGAATGTGGAATAGGAGAACATAGACCCCACACAACCTATATATTATGTGAGAAATCTTTAAAGAATTCTGATAAAGAAAGAGATCTATGGGTGGTTCTAGATAGAAAACTATCACCTGAGGACCACATAAAGAATATTGTGCGAGGAGCCTATGCCACGCTTTCTAACTTCAGAATTGCTTTTAAATACATGGATGGCGATATACTAAAGAAATTGTTCACGACTTTTGTTAGGCCAAAGCTAGAATATGCAGCGGTTGTGTGGTGCCCATATCTTAAGAAGCACATCAACAAACTGGAAAAGGTGCAAAGACATGCTACTAAGTGGCTCCCAGAACTGAAGGGCAAGAGCTACGAGGAGAGGTTAGAGGCATTAAATATGCCAAAACTAGAAGACAGAAGAAAAAGAGGTGATATGATCACTACATACAAAATAGTAACAGGAATTGATAAATCGATAGGGAAGATTTCCTGAGACCTGGAACTTTAAGAACAAGAGGTCATAGATATATACTAGCTAACCTTACACTGCTCAGGGGTCCTGGGCACATTTACACCCTGTGCGCAAGAAAAAAAAATTCCAAATTTTTTTCGTCTTCTAAACATGTTAATTTGGGTCCCCTGAGCACGGGAAAATAATAAAAAATTCTATTATGCATACCAATGACACAATTGAGCCGAGAAGTTGGCCGATGACGTCACAGAATGTGAGCGCTCGAGACTGCTGCGTCAGCCAGCCGTCACTCACGGCCGCTCTCGCGGCCCGAGTTGCCGCGAATTTATTTTCGCAGAATTATTTACAGTATTTTTGGGTCATTTTACTCAATTTTTTTCGCTAGTATTGTTCCAATTATTAGCAATAGACGTTGTATTATAATAAAAATGGTCTAAACTTAATAGGCGCTCACATATTAGTGTCACAAGTATGCCCACCAAAATGGTATAATTTACAGGAAATATTCAATGTATTTGGATTTTTTCAAAAAAACACAAAAAATAACTTGATATGTACATTTATTTACCAAAGAATTACACATTTAGTACTCCTGGAGACTGTGATACTGTGCGAAACAGTCGATATGGCACAGAGGGACGGCACACGCTTCGCACCATGTCAACACCAATTTACGTTTCTGTGGCCTCAATTTGGTACTGGAACACACAACACACCGACGCTGGCCTGCTGCACGAGCTCCTGTTGGTGGTAATTTCTTGATTTGGTGCATCAGAAAGGCCCTCCCTGTAAGCGAGCCTGGGTGCAGGAGCATGGTTCAATATTGGGTCTCGAATGGGTCTTTGTATGCCAGTGTGTCCTTGCCAAATTTACCTAGCAACTGTTTCCACAACTTGAAAACTAAACGAACGGAAATATGGTTTTACCGTCTTTACAAGAAACATGTGTAACTGTTCAGCATGTTACGTCAATTAGGTGGAAAATCATTTCTTCGTCCACTTCACAGTCTTCCGTACACACTCTACAG
>WNGS01130562.1:0-10123 GCA_020271785.1 Procambarus virginalis
CTAAATACCTTCCTACTGCTGTACAATGTACATTTACTGTTAAGACTTGAGTTAATAGCAGCTTAAATATAAAGCTCCCCTTCCCCAAGGCAGGAGTTACTAATATAATAATGATTGCAGAAGTAACTTCTGCCTTTAAGAGTCAGTCACTATACATATGGTTGCTACTAAGGGTTAGTAGTGTCCGGTGTTGGTAATGTGGCAGACGATACACTTGATACCTGTAGCTGTCTCCACCAGAGTGCTGCTCATATGACTCTCCGGATGCAGAAATTCATCTCGCCCTTGATAAGGGAGATCAGTGGTATACGATAAACACCATCTTGTGCCTCGTACACAGTCGTCGTGTCTTGAGGCCAGGCTTTACAATGGTCCTGATCTGCCGATCTCATAATTAAATGAGCAAATTTACAATGGCCGTGACGAGATTCGAACCTGCGTGCGAGAGCATCCCAGACGCTGCCTTAATCGACCGAGCTACGGCATGGTCAAAAGGAGTTGAAACCGAGCTCTCGGACGCAGGTTCGAATCCTCGTCACGGCCCTTGTGATTTTTTTTTTATTTAAAATATTTATTAATATCTTAACTTACAAACACTAAATCAAGTTTTACATTATTTACAAGCTCATACATTACTTTCCTGCTGACCAATATTGTCATTAATGTTCCACACAACTGGGACAAGTTGAATGTGACATTAATGCTCCACACAACTGGGACAAGTTGAACACATGGCATTAATGTTCCATACATTGGGACAAGTTGGAACAACAAATACACATTTATGGCATATTGTGCAAATGCTCCATTGTCTTATCTTCATCTCTTTGCCTTAATTTTATAATTTCCAGGTATTATACTGTTTTGCCTCTTCTCTTGCGATGCCTGTTCATCTTGCCCTTTAGCTCTTCCCTTCGCCCTACACTGCTTCTCTCCCTACAACTCTTACCCATTCCCTTATGACTCTTCTTCTAGTACTACACTTATCACAAACCCTTTCTCCATTTTACACATTCCCAGCATGAATTTATGCTTAAGAATAGATTAGTCATGTAAATTCTTCACCCTGGATCACATCCTTCAATATGCTGAGTGTACTTCTTAGGCAAAAACTATATGCAATTGGTTTGAGAAAATTTCTTGATCACCTTAGGTGACGAAGAGTACTACAAATTGTATATTGTATGCCTGCCTGCCTCAGAGAAATCTATACAGCATGCAGTATTTCAAAACTGTACTTAATGATTATCTAAAAGTGTAACATCTTTACAGAGTCGTCTGATACATTTTAAGTTACAGCACTCTCTTCCAAAATGCCAAGTTGTTGGATCTGGTATTCTGCGAAAAACAGCCAGGAACTTGTCTCCACTATTGCGGGACACCTTCTGACCCTCTTCGGTGCTCTCATATAGGTACTGAACCACTGGATCGTTAGCCAAATTATCCTCATCCACACGATTAAATAAAGGATGTTCTGTAAAATGGTGAACCATCCACTCATGAAGGTCCTTCATACCGTCACAGTGTACACTAGACCCCCTTCATCAGAACATAACCATATTCTGCCAAGAGAGATGAATTGATATTCTCCATTTGTGCTTGGCTCTTTTGAGTGTGGATCAGGAAACAGGAAGAACATTTTACTTAACTGTCCTTTCTCAAAGAAATTTGGCAAGTACTTCATTGCATTAGTACGGATACAGGCTACATTTTGGTATCCTCCAGGCCATCCTTCTTCTCATCTCTCAAGCCATGAATGCGGTCAACAACAAAGTCCGACACCTTCACCCGTATTTCCATTCCTAACATAAGCGTGTCGGGGAAAATCTGGGCAAGGGCAATATTCAAAGTTGTGGTCAGCAATAGGGTTGGAGTGAGCCCTCTGTCGATAATATTTTTTCTGTGGTAACTTAGGCATTGTTGTGTGAAGTGTTGGAGAGGTTATGGCGGGATGAGCTAGTTACAAAGTTCACTCCCTGAGCCCATTATGTGCCTTTGTAACTCTTTCCACTACCGCCCACGGATGGGTATGGGGTGCATAATAAATGAACTAAACTAAAAAAAAAAACTTATGGCGGGAGGTGTTGTGTGTGGCGGCGTGTTGTGGGAGTGGGCAGCCCTTGTGAATTTGTTCATTTTTTTTTTATTTTTATTTTTACGTGCACATGCAAATTAAATACAATAAAAACAGGAGAGACACATTACAAACCAAAGAGAAACAAAGAAAACCCATCAGCCAGAAGGGCCGACAGTACAGCATAACAAAAGTACAAAACTCAAAAAGGCATTGAAAGTACAGTACAAAGGGTAAACACATGCAGTACAAAGGATAAACAAATGCAGTACAAAGGATAAACAAATGCAAAATAACAAAAACACAGGCGCATATCAAACAGTACAAAACCATCGGTACACAACAAACCAAACACCGGCCTGAAGGACCAATACCCAAAATACAATAACACAGAAACCAAGCCTCAATACACAAGAAAACAGAGAACAAGAAAAAATAAATATAATAAATTAATAACAGAGAGCGAACATCATAGCCAGAAGGGCACATAAGACAACAAATCAAGGAAACATAATACATGAAAAGGTATAGCCTAAATTACAAGAAACAGGGACATTTAGAAAACAAAGACGACATCGGCCTGAAGGGCGCACAATAAACATCACAGAACAGACCAAAGTCCAAGACACACTCGATACACACAGCAAGCACACGGACTATCAGGACTGCGCATACTTTTCCGGCCACTCTGCAGCCGGGAAAAGAGTACAATACGCCTCCCACATCACCAGGATTTCGTCCGTAATAGGGGGACGAAGGGTCGTCCGAGGATCGGGCATCGAAATCGGCACACCTTCAAAAAAATCTTGTCCTCTGGAACCCAGACAGTCGTGGGGCACCACGGAATAGGCATCACTCGCCTATTAAAGCTAATATTTATAGGGTTGGTCTTCGAATCATACGCCACACCGTTGGCCAAGATAACGGGACGGGCTGCCCCTTACAGGCGCGGGCAACGGGCAGCGCACTTGTAACCTCGGCAGCCCCACAGGGCTTCGCAGCAACCACCGGACGGGACACCTGCAGGGCTCCTCTCGCCGAACATCCTTCTTGAGTACCAACACTAGGTCTCGGCCTGCACCCGCACCCCCCTCACCAACATCCGGAGGAGCAACCACCCCCCACTGCGGGGAACCGCCGACAGAAGACACAGGAGGTGAATCATACACACAATCCTTGGCATCAGCAGGTACATGGACGTCAGCGTCCACCACCTCAACTCCCGAGAACCCATCAGCGTCAAAATCCTCCACATCAGCCCATGCAGTAGACGACCGCCTGGACCGCTTGGGCACCGGGCGCACATCCTCAGAGCCTGAAGCGGACCCAGACCCACGGGCATCACAAGCCGCGCGTACCAACGCCCGTCTCATGACTGCAGCAGCCTCAACCGCAGGGGGAACCGGACCACACACAACCGGGGACCCCACAGCCACTTCAGCACCCAGCACAGCCGGGATCCGCGGCGATGAGGCAGGCCAGCGCAGCATCTGAAGACAGGTGAACAGGCGGTGAGGAGGGCGCAGCATACAGGCCCACCGGAGCAGCAGGGACAGGAGCAGGAGGATCCACCGAGAGCCTCGCAACAGCCTGAGGACGGCCGGCGACACCCGGGGAAACGTCAGGGGACGACGGGGGAGCCGCAACAACGAGCTGGACGGTCTCCGCATCCCCGGAGTCCTCGTCCAGGGGAAGCGGAGGGAAATCTTCTTCCCTAAAGAGGTTGACAGGGGCAACCGGAGCCGCCTCGCACCCGGCAGCCTGATGCCCCATCAAGCCACACCGGAAACAGGTCCGAGGCTGTCTGGCATAGTACACCCGTATGTAGCACCCCAGAAGCCGGACCGAAGATGGAATATCCGACCGCAGGCGCATCCCCAAGGTGCGAATGTTCGTCCGCCTCCCGGCATATCTCCCAGAGGATATCGTGTTGACCCTCTCACTGATGACTGGCCCAAAGCGCTGGAAGTAACGCCGCAGAAGCTCCTCGGGAAACTCCAGGGGCGCCCCATGCACACTGACATAGGTCAGCGCACCACTCCGGTCTGATATTGAGACTGAGCCGGCACCCCCCGGCAACGACAACGAGCGTCCCTCGTACCGACTGAGGAAATCACGGTACACCTCCTCCGTCGCCAGCTTGATGACAACACGATGAGCAGTCACCAGCTCAATTCCGTCGACGTCCAGCACAGGGACATGAAGCAAGTCGCACAGAACCACTGCTACTTCCGGATAACCAGCACGCCCAGAGAACTCCAGGCCCACGGAGTTCACGCGCTTAATCGCTGGAATGGGACCACCCATGGTAAGCCCAACACCTGCCACGTCTGCACTCAGCCAGCCAGGCAACAACACTGGGGCTAATTTGTTCATTTGATGCATCACGCAATTGTGATTTTTGTGTGTATCTCAAAATAAATTTTTCGGCGAAACGTATTTCTCACAGCATGAGCAAATATCATAGCCAGACTTTGGAGTTCCTTGACACTAGAGGAATGTCGCTTCGCAACACTGGATAAAGGACTGACTGGCCATAGCCTTGTTAAGCGATGAAAAGGTCAATGCCACCCACAGTTTTCATCACGGATTGAAGACCTTTGGTCTCCGGTTCACTGAAGGGTGTAACGCCTTTGTCCGTTTCACTACATGGGTTGACTGGCGTGCTGAAGCTCCACTCCAGGTTCAAGTCATGGATCAAGTTCACACCTTTGCAGCGTCCATCAAGGTGGGTCCGGCGGTGGTTCTTTCTCAACAGCTTAGAGTAAACAATAATGATTGTCATGACAATGAAATATTTCATTGTCATGAAAATATATATAAAAACTAATCGTGAGGTTGATGGTAATTCCCATAATAAACTGCTATATACTGTATATGCTCAGTACTAGTCACGACTTTGACATAAACATGCTTTTGGACAATAATGTGCTGATTGTATTGACATGTACATGCTGTTAACTGCAGGGTATACTGCAGAGTCTTGTATGACGTGTACACTGTAGAAAGTTGTATGGCACGGTGTTCCATATCATGAACACTGTCAGTCACTGATGACTGACCTGGTACTCTCGAAGGTGAAGGTGTACTGATAGCCGTCCGGGTTGACCACAGGCATGATGTACCACTCCGTCACCTTCAGCGGGTCTCGCCGTGACAATTCAGTAATCAACAGGTTCAAGATGTACGTGGAGACGGCAGGAGAGATCCATTCACGAGCATGGATACCTGAAACAGGAAATAGACTGAAATGGTCAGTCAAATTAGCTATTATTTCATATTTACACTTCAATTATTGTTAACCGTCTTGAGTAGTCAGGGCAAACAAGCTACTCTCTAACAGCTTCCATCCAGATCTTTGTCTCGGGTTCAGTGGAGAATGGGTCTGTGAGCTTAACCACCAAGACTTGGCGCTTCCTTGTGGTGGCTGCCGTTAGCACCCGTACGAAGCAGTCTCCCATTTCCTTCATTCAATTTAAGAACTCCTCGACTTCCAAATTGTGGTGGACGTTCTAATCCATTGGATTCGTTGGGTTATAATAAACCACCATGACTATGAAAAGATTTGTACCTTTTTTTTTTTTTTTTGCAAACTTAGAAATATGTGAAGTGTATGGACACAGTGGAAATGCTAATAAATCAATGTAAAACTGATGTATACGCAAATTTATACTCGATCGTACGCAAATTGTGAGTGAGAATGTATTTACCTCTGCTGTTCTTGGTTGTCCTCCGCCTTCATAAACTGCCGCTCCTTCTGCACCAGACTAACAATGATACACACCACTGGGTATGCTAATACGCAAACCTCTTAACTCTGTTAGACTTGGCAGTACCTAGGTTTAGTCATCTCAGCAGAGAGAACCGATTCTAAATCGGCGTCCACGCAGGCAGGGAGGAGCTGTTAGCAAGATTCAACTGTATGATGGCTCCCAGCTTTACTATGTTAAGAGATTTAAATACCTTGGCCTTGAGGTGCCACTGTATAGTCCTGTTGTATTCATAGTCTGCCGTCAGTATAAAAAAAGAGGCTCAGAGTTTTGAAGGTTATCACTCAAGCTGTGGTGCCAATGTCAGCATTGTCAAACTGATTGTCAAATACTCTTGCATCATCATGTCTTTAGTGGATTAGGTTGAGCCTCTGCTTGCTTTGGTACCCGAAAGTAAGTTTGGAGTACTTGAATAAATTGCAGAACGCAGCTTTGAGGGTAATTTTTGTATGCCCCCATACCACAGATACTTATAATGAGAAACGAACTTAATATCCCTAGGGTCGTTGATCATGTTTAAATTAACTGTCAAATTGGTATAAAAATTCTTAGGCTACCTCATCCTTACCCTTACACAAAAGCCCTCCGGAATCTTTATGAAGGTCAACATTGTACCAGATGGATCCAATGTTCCAACTAAAATGATCCTACCATTGTTCCAAATGTTTCAACTGAACCGAGTGTGAGAGAGATTTATAATTTGTACCAGAGAAAACCCCCACTTTCCTACACCTTGGGAGATTACCCTCTTTCTATTCTAATCACTCCCTTTCACCCAAAAACCAAATTAGATATCAGCCCAAGCTTCGTCTTGAGGCAAAGCTCAACTCCATATTGACGTTCTGTCCACAGAGCGCGCGCGCTCATATTGTGAGGTTGTTTTTCCTTATCCCGTATAAACGTCTTAGCGCCACTTTGCGCATCAAATGTGAAGTGACCAATTTCCTACAAAAGTCTAGCACCGTGCTGGCCACCAGATTGAGAGATTTTACTGGTTATTGGGATGTTGATTCGATTGTTTGTCTTTGACCAACAAATTTTGTCTTTTGCAAAGTTTGAGGCGGCGTGAGCAAGACGCCAAAGATCTACTTCAGGTGAAGATGAAGGCCAGGGCGATCTTCAATTCTTAAGTCAAACCAGACCTTCCACACTTTAATCGTTCTCTCTGCCACTTGCTTGCAAGAAATCCAGCAGGTAGCCGATGGGTTCTCACACCCAAAATGGTATTCAATGTTTCGAGCTTGGTTCTGGATCCCGAGCCAATTAACACCTACACTAAAAAACTAGTGGAACATTTGGAGCGGAAGAACTTTGCATCAAAACATCAGCATGAGTTCAGGGATGGCAAATCATGCATCACAGGATTGATTGAATTCCATGATCAGGCAAGAGAGAGAGAGGCCTGGGTAGACTGCATACTTTTGGATTGCCAGAAAGCCTTTGACACAGTACCACATAGACTGGTGCATAAATTGGAGATGCAGGTAGGAGTGAAAGGGAAGGTACTCCACTGGATTAGGGAGTACCTAAGCAACAGAATACTGCGGGTCACTGTGAGGGGCGAAGTTTCGGAGTGGCGAGATGTTACCAGTGGAGTCCCTGGTGGACCTGTTCTTGGACCTATACTGTTCCTGAAATATGTAAATGATCTCCTAGAGTACACAATAGACTCGTTCCTCCCAATGTTTGCGGACGATTAAAAAATTGAGGTTTAAAACAGAGGAGATAGTACGAGGTAGCAAGATGACCTGGACATACTGAGTGAATGGTTCAACAAATGGCTACTAAATTTCAACAGAAGTAAAGGTAATGAAACTAGGGGAAGGTAACAGGAGGCCACACACTGGATACAGAATGGGAGTAAGTCCTTCACCAGACGAACAGAGAAAGAGCTAGTGGTAGATACCACACCAAACCTGTCTCCTTAAGCCCACATCAAAATAATATCGGCGTATGCGAGGCTGGCTAACATCAGAACTGCCTTCAGAAACTTGTGTAAGGAATCTTTCGGAACCTTGTATACCACGTATGTAAGGTCAATCCTGAAGTATGCGGCCCCAGCATGGAGCCCGTACCATGTCAAGCACAAGACGAAACTGGAAAAAGGTCAGAGGTATGCCACTAGGCTAGTCCCAGAACTAAAAGGCATGAGTTACGAAGAAAGGCTGAGGGAACTGCACCTCGCGTCGCTGGAAGAAAGAGCAGCTCTGGGAGACATGAGCACCACATAAAAGATTCTCAGGGGAAATTGACAGGGTAGACAAGATGTATTATGTAACACGGGTGGAAGCTGAGTACCCAAATGAGCAACAGAGACATTAGAGACACCATTTTCAGTGTCAAAGTAGTTAGTAGATGGAATGCACTAGGAAGTGATGTGGTGGAGGCTGACTTCATACAGTTTCAAATGTAGATATGATGTACGCTTAGGAATCTCTACACCTATTGATTAACGGTTGAGAGGCGGGACCAAAGAGCCAGAACTCAACCCCCGGAAGCACAACTAGGTGAGCAACTAGGGGAGTACATCATGACCAATGAGTTCCCAGTGACCAGGAAAACCTGTTTGCCAACTGCTTAACCACCTCAACACGGCTACCACCTACAGACATGCCCGGGCCACCTCATGGTGTGGCTTAATCTTCAATAAATTAATGGCAAGGCCTTCGACACAGTTCCGTATTCGCAGGCGTGTTTCAAGCAAATGTTAGACATATATGTAAATTAATTTGGTGGAGTATATATTTAGGGTGCATATCGGGAGGCGGTTTTCTTTACGTATGTTCTTAGGAAGGCTGATACTTTTTTTTTTTTTAAGAAATGCTAATTTTATAAATTAATATTTGGTTGGTTAGTTTTCAAAGTAGCAAATGATGGTGATAGATGGGGGACAGAATTGCAGAATGAAGAATAACAACATAGACAAGCGTCTTAGCAAAACGAGGTATATTCAACAACTTTCTTCGTGTTTTGAAGGGCTGGTAAGTTTTTCTATTCTTAGATTCTCCCGACTCGTTCATATAGGTGCCCCCTTCATTGTTCTGAGGGCATCATTTTGTGACACTTTGTTTCTCCCATAAGTTACCTATGAGGGATGTAAAGGCAGGAAAAGCAGTCAATTAGTGGCCTAATTGCTTGAACGTAGTACATTTTTACCACTAGTAGAGTTGCACCATCTCTAAGACTTGTCAGGGAGTTAAAAGCCGAGTTTCTGGCTTTGCATCGTTGCCGAAGATGTTAAATTTCATGAGTGAATTTCAACTGGCTTTCTATTATGACTCCAAGGTATTGACAAGAGGTAACCCACTCAATTTGTCGTTCATGTATTGCGAGTCTAAATGTCTTCTCATTTTGCCGGCCATTGATTTGGTTTTATTGTTTATTTTCACTGCTATGCATTCCGCTTCCCTGCTGATGATGTATAGGCACTTTGTGCATGGTTCCTGGCGCCTCTACCATTTGATAACAACAAATTTGTCTGCATAGTTAAGCAGTTTAGCTTTAGGTACCTTGAGGTTCATGAAATGTTCAATGACAGTTGAAGAGGAAGGGGCTTCGTATTACTCCTTGCGGGGCTCCATTTTCAGCCTCTTTGAAGAGGCTGTTTTTCCTCGCAATTTGACTTTAGCGTCTGTTAAGCAGGATTCCTTTGGCAAAGGCAAGAGCGTGTCCTTTGATTTCCTTATCCACTAGGCAGCTCAGTGAAGCTGAAGCAACGGCTAGCGCGAAGACTTTGTACAAATCCAGAAAATATGGATTCCTGGTTTATCATTGATATGATCCATGGGTGGTAAGGCATTCTGTAGTTCCCCCACATTTTCTGTAAGCTAACATTTTGGTGAAGTGGTTTGGCTTTCCATTCAGTTCCAGTAAGAGACATTCTTTCCGCAGTTTTGGCCCGAGATCTAGTTAATGAAATGGGTCTTGGATTTCCTGGGTTTTGTAATGAAGTATAATTGCACTATTCAAAGAGTGGTAGAGTTAATGTTACCCAAACTCTTTTGATGAGATTAAAGTTTTTTCCACACTTCTCTCAACTTGGTCAGCATGTTGTAAGTGATTTTTACCTCACCTGGAGCTGTTTTTTGTAGTTTCTTTGTAGCTCTTATGAGTTTTCAGATTGAAAGGTTGGTCTAGTTCGTCAGGTAAAGCTAAAGCACTATCTTTATTCTATTTCCATCCTGCCGCTTTGTCTTTGTTGGCGAGTCAGTTGCTTGAGAAATTGAGTGGAACTGTCTCCTGAAGCAATATATTGGCTGTTCTTTCTGCTTCTTCCTCT
>WNGS01130564.1:0-17659 GCA_020271785.1 Procambarus virginalis
TTGTACGCTGCCCACCTCACCACCGTGGGGGCGAGTACCATATCGTTCCTCCCTTGTGCTTAGCTGTGACTCCGTAAACTCCTTTGCCATCACCTGGGGGAGAGCCTAACTCACCTTTGTGAGCCAGAAGCACAACGCGCACTGCCTTCTCCGCGTCCCACCGCGCTGTCCCACCCGAGTACGCTAAGAGGTTAGGATGGCGGGAATTCTCCCAAACTTTCAAAACGTCATGAAAAACGTTAATTGAACGACTCGAACGAAAGTTAGGCCGGACGACTCAAACAGAAAACGGGACAGTACGTCACTTTCGTGAGCCGATTTCATTTCAAATTATGTCCATTTTTGGCCATAGCGGACGGCGAAAAGCGACATTACTTTAAGAGGACGGGATGTAGTGTTATCGTGTTTGTTGTCTGCGTGATGAGGTTAATTGTGACCTTTATTGGTTAATTGAAGAGTCAGTGAAGTCAATTGTTGTGGTCATTAACTGTCCGGTGAGTCAGTGAAGTAAATTTGTTGTGGTCATTAACTGTCCGGTGAGGCAGTGAAGTAAATTGTTGTGGTCATTAACTGTCCGGTGAGGCAGTGAAGTAATTGTTGGGGTCATTTACTGTCCGGTGAGACAGTGAAGTAAATTAGTTGTGGTCATTACTGTCCGGTGAGTCAGTGAAGTCAATTGTTGCGGTCATTAACTGTCCGGTGAGGCAGTGTAATTAATGTAATTATGTGAGGTGACACATTCTTGTTTGGGAAGCTGTCTTGAGTGATATAGTTGTGTAATGTAATTAGTCTTGATTAAGCTGTCCTCCGTGTGTCAGTACTAATTACTTACTGATTGTTTAATTGTCTTGATGACAGAGTAATTACTGTTAATTATTGCTTCAATTGTCGGACTGAGTGACAGGTGGTCATTAACGTAAATTACCGTTGTTATTAACTTTCTGGATGACAGTAATTAACGTAATTAATCAATGTAATATCCCAAATTGTGGTTTTGATTAAACTGATTTGAAGTCAATTGTTTTTGTCTGTGTGATACGAACAGATAAAGTAATTGTTGTGATTGTCGTCCTTAATGACGTGTGTTTAAGGTAATTTGTGAGGGTTACCACCCTGGAACACAAACCGTAACTGTCTCTATTTTCCGCTTGTTACAACTTGTAATAAAGTGGTTACATCTTGTTTTTGACGTATTAGAACGTTGTTATAACTTTTTATATTGGTTGTTATAACTGGTTAGGTGTTAAAACTGGTTCGAACGTTGTACCAACGTCGTAGTTTCGGTGCGTGTTTGGTCTCCATGGAGACCGTCTCAGTGACCCAAACTCAAATTTCAAATTCAAATTATATTCAGGAAAAGTACACACACAAAGATGATTTACGAACATAATGTTGGATTTATAGATAGAGCTAGTACATACAATACCTAGAGCCACTAGTACACATAGCATTTATAGATAGAGCTAGTACATACAATACTAGAGCCACTAGTACACATAGCATTTATAGATAGAGCTAGTACATACAATACCTAGAGCCACTAGTACACATAGCATTTATAGATAGAGCTAGTACATACAATACCTAGAGCCACTAGTACACATAGCATTTATAGATAGAGCTAGTACATACAATACCTAGAGCCACTAGTACACATAGCATTTATAGATAGAGCTAGTACATACAATACCTAGAGCCACTAGTACACATAGCATTTATAGATAGAGCTAGTACATACAATACCTAGAGCCACTAGTACACATAGCATTTATAGATAGAGCTAGTACATACAATACCTAGAGCCACTAGTACACATAGCATTTATAGATAGAGCTAGTACATACAATACCTAGAGCCACTAGTACACATAGCATTTATAGATAGAGCTAGTACATACAATACCTAGAGCCACTAGTACACATAGCATTTATAGATAGAGCTAGTACATACAATACCTAGAGCCACTAGTACACATAGCATTTATAGATAGAGCTAGTACATACAATACCTAGAGCCACTAGTACACATAGCATTTATAGATAGAGCTAGTACATACAATACCTAGAGCCACTAGTACACATAGCATTTATAGATAGAGCTAGTACATACAATACCTAGAGCCACTAGTACACATAGCATTTATAGATAGAGCTAGTACATACAATACCTAGAGCCACTAGCTGGCAAGTAACAATGTTGTTATTGCTATGACTCTTTGCTATCACAACAGCATATATTAAACAAATATTATAATTAGTTTAATTGGAAAAAAATTTAAGAAAAAAAAAGGATTGTTTTTTTTCAATTTTTTTTTTCATTTTTTTTCGGGCGATTTGCATCAAACTTACACACCTGCCTGTACGTAAGCCTATCTGTAAGGAATTTTGGAGAAAATTGGTTGATGTCAACCTCAGCCACAGATTTTAGAACCTTAGACTTTATTCATTTCTGTTTTTTTTTCAATTGACACAAATGTTTACAAAACTGATTAATTTTTTATTCAATTTACATGAAACTTACACAGTATATGTGGAGGGCATGTCTCTACATTTGCAAGTATTCATGTTTCTCTAAGTTAATTTATTGATTTTATAATAGCAATAAACATGCCATATTTGCATAGTTTTTGGGGGGAACTTTGAACATTTGTATTAGGAAAACTAAAGATGTTTTGGAAATTCTAAAACACACAATCCTTTATTATATGCCAATGTGTCAGAAAAGTGTCACAGAATAATTATATCTGAAACGTGTGTTCTGAAGTGTAGACTTGAAAATGTGTAAAAAACGTTGAAAAAAAAACAAAAAAAATCTCTCTTTCTATTTACGCTGCAGTACTGAAACTTGGGACAATTTCAGCACTTTTCATATACAACTAGTTAAATAATATTGGTTGACATTGAACAACTTTTCCCACATAACCAAAACGGCCCCTTAAACAGTTAATGAGCTCCGAAGCACCAGGAGGCTGTTTATAACAATAACACACAGTTGATTGGCAAGTTTTAGTGCTTGTAAACTGTTTAATAAATGTAACCAAAGCCGTCAAAATTGAGGAAAGATGTACACGTTCGTAAGTGCTTGCGTAAGTGCTTTCTTGAATCTGGCCCCAGGTGCGTAAGTGCTTTCGTGAATCTGGCCCCAGATGCGTAAGTGCTTTCGTGAATCTGGCCCCAGGTGCGTAAGTGCTTTCGTGAATCTGGCCTCAGGTGCGTAAGTGCTTTCGTGAATCTGGCCCCAGGTGCGTAAGTGCTTTCGTGAATCTGGCCCCAGGTGCGTAAGTGCTTTCGTGAATCTGGCCCCAGGTGCGTAAGTGCTTTCGTGAATCTGGCCCCAGGTGCGTAAGTGCTTTCGTGAATCTGGCCCCAGGTGCGTAAGTGCTTTCGTGAATCTGGCCCCAGGTGCGTAAGTGCTTTCGTGAATCTGGCTCCAGTACATCAGCCAAGAGCAGTACGGAGAGGAGTCCGTGCTATACTGAGGGCTGGTTCATTAGCTGTCATTAGTGTTTATGCTTTGAATTAGAGTTAAGTTCTGTAATAAATTGTTGTTGCTAAGAAGAGAAGTGTGTTTATGTCAACACCTTGCAACAATACTAACACCTCGCTCATGCTGCAACAATCTAGACTATTACTTGTTCTTAATGAAGACCTGCTTTTGGAGTCGAACCTGATTCACAGCCATTTTCACTAAATATTAAATTCAGTATGAGAAGCCATTAGTTACCCCTTAAGATTGCCGCAGGCAGTTAAGGAACTTAACGACCTAGTGGATAGGGGAACCAGGCAATTAGACCCGGCGGCTGCTCTCGCCTCTCTCAGTCTTGTGAAGTATATTGTACACATTTGGTGGGTCTGGTGGCAGGGTGGACAGCGCTCGGGATTATAAATCCTAGGGTCTGGGGGATCGATCCCCTGCGATGGTGGAAACAAATGTATAGAGTTTCTTTTAGCCTGATGATCCTGTTTACCAAGCAGTAAATAGGTAACTGGGAGTTAGACAGCTGCTACGGTGTGTGTGTGTGTGTGTGTGTGTGTGTGTGTGTGTGTGTGTGTGTGTGTGTGTGTGTGTGTGTGTGTGTGTGTGTGTGTGTGTGTGTGTGTGTGTGTGTGTGTGTGTGTAAAAAACATTAATTGACAGTTGAGAGGCGGGACCAAAGAGCCAGCGCTCAACCCCCGCAAGCACAACTAGATGAGAACAACTAAATAAATAAATAAATATGTTTATTCAGGTAAGGTATATACATACAAGTGATGTTACATTAATGGATCGAATTATAGGTAGAGCTAGTACATACAATGCCTAAAGCCACTATTACGCGATGCGTTTCGGGCAGGAAGAACATTAATATCTAGAACTTAATATTAATAGAGCATAAAGAATAAAATGTGTTGAGAACAAATACAAATAAAGATACAAAAAAAGGGGGAACATGACTGAAAAAGCAGCACAAATACAAAAGGTTGACAAACAGTGTTGATTAAAAAATAACAGACATGGGTTGAACTAGAGGGGTAAGGTAGGTTACAGGGAATTTATTAGGTAGTGTTTAGTTTTATTCTTAAATTGGTTGAGAGAGGTACAGTCTTTAACATGGTTGGGAGAGGTACAGTCTTTAACATGGTGAAGTCTTGAAGTCTAGGTATTCAATCAAACTTACCCATGAAGTCTAGGTATTCACCTAGTCTTTAACTAGGTGAATACATCTGGCAGTTAACGTGGTAGCTTGTGTAGTCCTGAGAGGTCATCACTAGTGAACTACTCTGGTAGTTAACGTGCTGGCTTGTGTAGTCCTCAGAGGTCATCACTAGTGAACTACTCTGGCAGTTAACGTGCTGGCTTGTGTAGTCCTCAGAGGTCATCACTAGTGAACTACTCTGGTAGTTAACGTGCTGGCTTGTGTAGTCCTCAGAGGTCATCACTAGTGAACTACTCTGGCAGTTAACGTGCTGGCTTGTGTAGTCCTCAGAGGTCATCACTAGTGAACTACTCTGGTAGTTAACGTGCTGGCTTGTGTAGTCCTGAGAGGTCATCACTAGTGAACTACTCTGGCAGTTAACGTGCTAGCTTGTGTAGTCCTGAGAGGTCATCACTAGTGAACTACTCTGGCAGTTAACGTGCTGGCTTGTGTAGTCCTGAGAGGTGATCACTAGTGAACTACTCTGGCAGTTAACGTGCTGGCTTGTGTAGTCCTGAGAGGTCATCACTAGTGAACTACTCTGGCAGTTAACGTGCTGGCTTGTGTAGTCCTGAGAGGTCATCACTAGTGAACTACTCTGGTAGTTAACGTGCTGGCTTGTGTAGTCCTGAGAGGTCATCACTAGTGAACTACTCTGGTAGTTAACGTGCTGGCTTCTGTAGTCCTGAGAGGTCATCACTAGTGAACTACTCTGGTAGTTAACGTGCTGGCTTGTGTTTTCCTCAGAGGTCATCACTAGTGAACTACTCTGGCAGTTAACGTGCTGGCTTATGTAGTCCTGAGAGGTCATCACTAGTGAACTACTCTGGTAGTTAACGTGCTGGCTTGTGTAGTCCTGAGAGGTCATCACTAGTGAACTACTCTGGCAGTTAACGTGCTGGCTTGTGTAGTCCTGAGAGGTCATCACTAGTGAACTACTCTGGCAGTTAACGTGCTGGCTTGTGTAGTCCTGAGAGGTCATCACTAGTGAACTACTCTGGTAGTTAACGTGCTGGCTTGTGTAGTCCTGAGAGGTCATCACTAGTGAACTACTCTGGCAGTTAACGTGCTGCTTGTGTAGTCCTGAGAGGTCATCACTAGTGAACTACTCTGGCAGTTAACGTGCTGACTTGTGTAGTCCTGAGAGGTCATCACTAGTGAACTACTCTGGCAGTTAACGTGCTGGCTTGTGTAGTCCTGAGAGGTCATCACTAGTGAACTACTCTGGCAGTTAACGTGCTGGCTTGTGTAGTCCTGAGAGGTCATCACTAGTGAACTACTCTGGCAGTTAACGTGCTGGCTTGTGTAGTCCTGAGAGGTCATCACTAGTGAACTACTCTGGCAGTTAACGTGCTGGCTTGTGTAGTCCTGAGAGGTCATCACTAGTGAACTACTCTGGCAGTTAACGTGCTGGCTTGTGTAGTCCTGAGAGGTCATCACTAGTGAACTACTCTGGTAGTTAACGTGCTGGCTTGTGTAGTCCTGAGAGGTCATCACTAGTGAACTACTCTGGCAGTTAACGTGCTGGCTTGTGTAGTCCTGAGAGGTCATCACTAGTGAACTACTCTGGTAGTTAACGTGCTGGCTTGTGTAGTCCTGAGAGGTCATCACTAGTGAACTACTCTGGCAGTTAACGTGCTGGCTTGTGTAGTCCTGAGAGGTCATCACTAGTGAACTACTCTGGCAGTTAACGTGCTGGCTTGTGTAGTCCTGAGAGGTCATCACTAGTGAACTACTCTGGCAGTTAACGTGCTGGCTTGTGTAGTCCTGAGAGGTCATCACTAGTGAACTACTCTGGTAGTTAACGTGCTGGCTTGTGTAGTCCTGAGAGGTCATCACTAGTGAACTACTCTGGCAGTTAACGTGCTGGCTTGTGTAGTCCTGAGAGGTCATCACTAGTGAACTACTCTGGTAGTTAACGTGCTGGCTTGTGTAGTCCTGAGAGGTCATCACTAGTGAACTACTCTGGCAGTTAACGTGCTGGCTTGTGTAGTCCTGAGAGGTCATCACTAGTGAACTACTCTGGCAGTTAACGTGCTGGCTTGTGTAGTCCTGAGAGGTCATCACTAGTGAACTACTCTGGCAGTTAACGTGCTGGCTTGTGTAGTCCTGAGAGGTCATCACTAGTGAACTACTCTGGCAGTTAACGTGCTGGCTTGTGTAGTCCTGAGAGGTCATCACTAGTGAACTACTCTGGCAGTTAACGTGCTGGCTTGTGTAGTCCTGAGAGGTCATCACTAGTGAACTACTCTGGCAGTTAACGTGCTGGCTTGTGTAGTCCTGAGAGGTCATCACTAGTGAACTACTCTGGCAGTTAACGTGCTGGCTTGTGTAGTCCTGAGAGGTCATCACTAGTGAACTACTCTGGCAGTTAACGTGCTGGCTTGTGTAGTCCTGAGAGGTCATCACTAGTGAACTACTCTGGCAGTTAACGTGCTGGCTTGTGTAGTCCTGAGAGGTCATCACTAGTGAACTACTCTGGTAGTTAACGTGCTGGCTTGTGTAGTCCTCAGAGGTCATCACTAGTGAACTACTCTGGCAGTTAACGTGCTGGCTTGTGTAGTCCTGAGAGGTCATCACTAGTGAACTACTCTGGCAGTTAACGTGCTGGCTTGTGTAGTCCTGGGAGGTCATCACTAGTGAACTACTCTGGCAGTTAACGTGCTGGCTTGTATAGTCCTGAGAGGTCATCACTAGTGAACTACTCTGGCAGTTAACGTGCTGGCTTGTGTAGTCCTGAGAGGTCATCACTAGTGAACTAGTGTCACCAATATCAACAAAAGTCTCACAGTTGCATCGTTGCATTGCACGAAAGCAGAATTAGTGACCTTAAGTGCTGATCATCTAACCAGGAGATCCATAATCTAAGCTCCGACTATTGGGTGAAGGAAAAAGCTATCATGCAAGAACAACAATGTCAACTTACTGACAAATCTGCAATATTCTTGATGAAGATGAAGATAAATTTGCAACAATGGATGCAGAAGGCAAAGCAACATGCAGGCGATGAGTCACAATAACGGGGCTGAAGTATGTTGACCAGACCACACACTAGAAGGTGAAGGGACGACCACAACGTTTCGGTCCGTCCTGGAACATTCTCAAGTCGACTGTGAGAATGGTCCAGGACGGACCGAAACGTGGTCGTCCCTTCACCTTCTAGTGTGTGGTCTGGCCAAAGCAACATGACTAACAACGGCAATAGAAGCCGTCAACCCGTCAACAGAAGCAACAGTTGGAATTATCCCGACAAACAGATCAAGAACAATCTGAACTAGAACAAAAATGAGCGTAATTGGAATTGAAAAAGGCAGCCATTGTTGTACAGCAGAAGGAACGTGAACTGGGACTGGACACCATAATATATACGGGCTCACCATAGCCCGTGCTACTTGGAACTTTTTGTTCCAGGTAGTGAATCTTTAACAACAAGAAACAATGGACACCATACAGAAGTAGAAGTTTTGCTACACACAGAGATCACACTAGCGTGATGCATCAAATGAACAAATCCACATGGGCCGTGACGAGGATTCGAACCTGCGTCCGGGAGCATCCCAGACACTGCCTTAATCGACTGAGCTAAGGCAGCGTCTGGGATGCTCCTGGACGCAGGTTCGAATCCTCGTCACGGACCTTGTGGATTTGTTCATTGGAAGCTTTGCGTCCATAGAGACTTGCCAAGCGACTCTAAGTGGGCCTAAGGGGGCACTTGAATGGTTTTCGATCCAAATGTACAATGAAAACTGGTTCAATTTCAATCAAACTTTTTTGGCGAGTTGTATATGAAAAGAGTTTCATCTGGTCCAAGTCTCAGCATCGTAGCATAAATAGGAAGGGAGGAAAAAATATTGAAGTAGGTGTCAAAATTATTCCAAAATGGTCAAAAAACGATTATCAAACACAAGTGTCAACTGATATCATATCTATGACTCTCAGCTATCACAATAGCATATATTAAAAAATATTATAATTAGTTTTATTAGAAAAATAATTAAGTTAAACAAAAATGATATTTTTTTATTTATTTTTTTATCGGAGTATTTTCATGCAACTTATACAGGTGAGAGGACATAAGCCTATCTGTAAGGGCGCCAATTTTGGAGAAAATTGGTTGATGTCAACCTCAGCCACAGATGGCAGCACCTTACACTTTATTATTTTTATTTTCAGTATTTTCAAGTAACATAAAAGTTCTTATAACTCTTTCATTTTTTATTCAATTTACATGAAACTTACACCTTATATGTAAAGTTTATGTCTCTAAACTTACACCTTATATGTAAAGTTTATGTCTCTAAACTTACACCTTATATGTAAAGTTTATGTCTCTAAACTTACACCTTATATGTAAAGTTTATGTCTCTAAACTTACACCTTATATGTAAAGTTTATGTCTCTAAACTTACACCTTATATGTAAAGTTTATGTCTCTAAACTTACACCTTATATGTAAAGTTTATGTCTCTAAACTTACACCTTATATGTAAAGTTTATGTCTCTAAACTTACACCTTATATGTAAAGTTTATGTCTCTAAACTTACACCTTATATGTAAAGTTTATGTCTCTAAACTTACACCTTATATGTAAAGTTATGTCTCTAAACTTACACCTTATATGTAAAGTTTATGTCTCTAAACGTACACCTTATATGTAAAGTTTATGTCTCTAAACTTACACCTTATATGTAAAGTTTATGTCTCTAAACTTACACCTTATATGTAAAGTTTATGTCTCTAAACTTACACCTTATATGTAAAGTTTATGTCTCTAAACTTACACCTTATATGTAAAGTTTATGTCTCTAAACTTACACCTTATATGTAAAGTTTATGTCTCTAAACTTACACCTTATATGTAAAGTTTATGTCTCTAAACTTACACCTTATATGTAAAGTTTATGTCTCTAAACTTACACCTTATATGTAAAGTTTATGTCTCTAAACTTACACCTTATATGTAAAGTTTATGTCTCTAAACTTACACCTTATATGTAAAGTTTATGTCTCTAAACTTACACCTTATATATAAAGTTTATGTCTCTAAACTTACACCTTATATGTAAAGTTTATGTCTCTAAACTTACACATTATATGTAAAGTTTATGTCTCTAAACTCTGAAGGAAGCGGTTTTTCCCAAGTTCATTTATTGATTTTATAATAGCAATAAACATGACATATTTGCATATTTTTGGGAATTTTGAAAATTTGTATTAGGAAAACTAAAGATGTTTTGGAAAATATCTTACTACAGATTCTTTATTATGAGTTAATGTGTCAGAAAAGTGTTATAGAATGATTATATCTGAACGGTGTGTTTTATCTATTTACACGTGAAAATGTGTAACATTCCTAGAAAAACAAAAAATTTCCCTTTCTATTTAGGCTACAGTACTGAAACTTGGAACAATTGCAGCCCTTGTCATATACAACTGGTCAAAAAATATTGGTTGACATTGAACAACTTTGAATAAACAATCTAATGCCCCTTAAGAGAAAAGCCAGAATATTTCATGTTACATAATTCTATAATATATATCATAGTTCCATAATATATAATAATAATATAATATATATTATATATTTCGTAATATATATCAGCTGATATATATTTTCCACTTCAAGGGTTCACCATTCAAAAGTAAATATTCTGGTACTTATAAAGTATATGTGAGAATAATAATTATGTTCTAGAGAAGCCTGACGTCAGACTTAACTATGGCATGGAAATGTTGACCAGACCACACACTAGAAGTTGAAGGGACGACGACGTTTCGTCTTTTACCAATACCTTTCGTCCTCTTGACATTAAACTCGCCTTTCGACAAACTAACACACTTCGTAACAATCTAGTTCACACTGCTCCTCCTGCTTCTAATGCTGCTGGTGTCTACTCTATTTCCAGTTCATCTTGTCCTCTCCAATACTTTGGCGAAACTGGCCGTACACTGAATGACAGACTTAAAGAACACAAGAGAAGTGTTAAGTCTGCAGACACTAACAATGCTCTCTTCTGCCATGTGAGGGATTCTAATCACCCCATTGATTGGTCTTCCTCCAAAATAATCTTTCCTGCCTCTACTCTACACAGACGCCGTCTTGTGGAATCGGCTCTGTGGTGTCTGTGTATAGCTGAGATAGTCTTGGTAGTAAGGTTGATGTAAAGTCATTCCTGGTTACTGACTTTAATACTTGAAAGACGATTACATGATAGAGTAGCTCCCAAGCTTGGCAGGCGTCCTGTGTGCTGTTTACCTTCTCTAGTGGCGTCCAGCCGCCGCACATAGAAAACGGATGGTACCATTTTCTGTGAACATGACATCCCTCCTTTTCTTTAAAAAGAATGAATACAGGATGTCTACCATGCTTGTAGCACAAAGCAAAGTTATTGACACAAAGTAAGTTATTAACATATCAAGAGATATTGCATACATTTAACATTAATTAAACACACAAAGAATTTAAACAATCTTAACCACAAAGGATTTCAATGTTAAAAATACATATGCAATGTTAAACAAACATGAAAGAAACTGTAATACAAAGTTACAAAATATTGAATGAGAGATCTGCATTATTCAAACAATATTAAATTTAGTTCAGCATAACAAGTAAATACTTTGCATTACATAGGAACACAATTAATCATCATATCGTGTAGGGCGTTTAACATGTCGTTTTGGACGAGAGTCCTTAAGTACAAGAATATCCCTCGATGAATTGTTTATCGAGTTATAACTCATTTTTTCTTTTTCTTTTGCACGACTTTGCACTTCATCATTTTCTACACTATTTGGAATCACTTTGAAATAAGCCATATTACGTGTTATACTATGATCTCTATTACTCGCTGTTACCATAGTTCCTTTTACACTAATCACTTTATATGGTTTTGTATCATACGGCATATCTAGCTTTCCCTCTTTTTTCTTTTTAACGAGAACAGTATCTCCAACCTTTATGAATTGTTCCTTTGCACGTTGATCATGAGCAATTTTCATTTTGCCCTTCGCTAGTGCATCCTTCTGAGCGAGACGTTTATCCGTTACCTTGGCTGGCATGACAGGTAGTGCGATTCTCATAGGACGTCCAAATAAAAGTTCGCCAGGCGACTTGCCCAGTGTTCCATGCGGTGTTGCACGGTAGTTCCTGAGAAAAGCATACATAGCTTGTTTCCAGGATCGTCCTTCGGCATGAGCACAGCGTACCGCTTTCATGAGAGGTTGCATGAATCTCTCGACTTCTCCATTTGCTTGAGGATGTAGTGGCATCACACGGCGGTGTTTGAATCCAATATGCTCAGCAAAGTTGACAAAGTCTTGTCCATTAAATGGCGGTCCATTGTCCGTCTTGACAACTTCAGGAATGCCAAAGTTTGAAAAGATCTTGTCGAGTTTCGGGATGACAGCCTTTGCAGATGTGGAAGTGATGATTTCTACTTCTGGATAACGTGAGTGATCATCAATGACTACCATCAAGTACTCTCCAGTTGGTAGCGGTCCACAGAAGTCCATCGATACTTCCATCCATGGTGCAGCAGGTAGTGGTGAAGGTTGTAGAGGTGTTGGTCTTGAAGTATCCACTGCAGCTTGGCAAGGGACACAGGCATCATGCATGTCCTTAGCTTGACGATCAATGCCAGGAAACCACACCTTTTCTCGTAGCAGCTGTTTGGTCCTTACAAGACCTTGGTGTCCTTGATGTGCAAGCTTCAGAGCACGTTGCTGGAGAACAGCTGGAATGACGATACGAGTACCTCGCAGCACGGTGTCGCGTTGTTGCGTAACACTTAATTCTGTCTGGATGCGTTCAAGTGCTTTGAATGCATCTTGGTCAACTCCTGAGGGTGGGATGCGTGGAAACTTTTTCTTAGTCAATGCATCCACTGTTGCTTGCAGAGTTGGGTCCTCTAGGGTTGCAGTACGGATTTCGTCAAGAGTGAGAGCCTTGGGGACTGCATCACAGGTTACAGAGTGTACATATTCCTCGGCAACTTGCTGATGCTTGGTGATGGTGAAACTGTTGGCAGGATGTCGACTGATGTAATCAGCGGGATTGCCTGCACCCGGCTTGTATTTCACCGTAAAGTTGTATGGTTGCAGACGAAGAGCCCATCTCTCAATGCGAGCTGGTGGTTTGGACTTTGGATTATTGAAGATGGTCTCCAACGGTTTGTGGTCAGTGACTATCGTGGTAAAGGGTGCACCAAGCAGATACACATTGAAGTGTTCACAGCCCCATACAAGAGCAAGAGCTTCCTTCTCTGTCTGACTGTATCGTTGCTCAACATCTGTGAGAGAACGGCTGGCATAGGCAATTACTACTCTTGAATCTGGTTGACCAGGTTTGTGTTGGGCTAACACAGCACCTAAACCAACAGGACTAGCATCCACCGTTAACTCAGTGTCCATTGATGGATCAAAGTATGCAGCAGTCGCATTTTCTACTAGTGCATCTTTCACAGCATCAAATGCATTTTGCTCGACATCGCTCCAGTACCATGATGCATTTTTCTTCAGGAGCTCACGTAGAGGCTTCGTAATGGTAGCAAAATCTGGAATGAAGCGAGAACAGTAGTTTGCCATTCCCAGAAAACTATGTACTTCAGTGGATGTTGAAGGAGGTGCAGCATTCTTGATATCTGCAACTTTCTTAGGATCTGGAGACAGACCTTTGTCACTAAGTACATGTCCAAAGAATTCAATTTTATGTTGATTGAACTCACACTTTGCTCGGCTTAGCGTCAAATTCTTTTCTCGTAAGCGTTGCAATGTTGCACGAAGAGCTTTGTCGTGTTCAGCTTGGGTACGGCCATAAACAATGATGTCATCAGACATGTTGTCAGCATTAGGTATATCTTGCAATACCTGGCTGATGATGTGCTGGAATACTTCAGCAGCACTGTTAATACCAAAACTCAGGCGCTTGTACCTATACAGACCTCGATGTGTCGTAAACGTTGTGATGAATCGACTCTCATCATCAAGTTCAAGCTGATGATAGCCCTTGTTTAAATCTAACTTGCTGAATACAGTTGCACCATTCAAGCGGTAGATCGACAGTATGTATAAAATATATTCTGTATACACCGAGGGCATAGAAAAGAATAGTTAATAATTTCCAGGGGTAATGATATGCTAGCGCCTAGTACATGTAAAGTCTGCAACCCCCAACTTGCACTACAAGTGAGCACTTGACATATGGTAAGTAGCTGCGGGCAGCCTAGACTTGGGGATCCGGCGCAGCACCCCCAAAATTCCAAATTAGAGTGTATGCAAAGGAGAAACGTGAGGAGCTCCAAGAGCATAGATGTTCTGCAGTCAAGGGAGGAGGGCGGGTGTTTGTGTGGGGCGTACCAGAGCTGTGAAGAAGTGTTGAGGGAGAAACTCCTCGTGAGTTTGCTTAAATGTGCGCCCACCCCCCCACGGCGCGCGCAGCTCTCACCGAGCGCTGCGTAAATGTTTTTGCTCACTCCAGGATTCCCCGCTTAATTTAAATTAAGCAGTGGCCATTTCTGATTGGAGAGAAAAACAAATCAGTAATGGGGGGACCTTAATTTATTAACTAAAGTTTACAGAGCAACTGCTGTACCACAATATAAAAGAAGTCTTGTAACATGACTGAGTAGAATGCCAGTACTGCAAAGATGCAACTAAGGGAATAAGTCATAGGACATTAACCGTGCCTAGAGCCAGCTAGCCGAAGCACTGTTGCAGTACTCGCAATCAGCTTAAATTATAATTAAAAACAATGCCAGAGATAATTGAGTGGCACAGCCAGTACAGTATGTATAAAATATATTCTGTATACACCGAGGGCATGGAAAAGAATAGTTAATAATTTCCAGGAGTAATGATATGCTAGCGCCTAGTACATGTAACGTCTGCAACCCCCAACTTGCACGACAAGTGAGCACTTGACATATGCAGTAAGTAGCTGCGGGCAGCCCTAGACTTGGGGATCCGGCGCAGCACCCCCACTCCGCAGGCCAGCGAAGCCGGTCCCCCACCCCCCGAAGGGCGAGGTGCCCGCTGGCCGCAGAAGAAACTTATCTAGGTAATGGAATGACGTCTTGCCTGACGTAGGTGTGGAACGCATCGCTTTTCCACCTGCCGACTGCTCTGATTGCTGCCGGCGCCAGGCCATCTGTGGACATCTGCGTGGCCCTGCCGATTCTGAAGGAGTGCGGAGCATAATCGTTTGGAGGCAGGCCTAGTGCTCGAACGGCGGCACGGAGCACCCATGTGAAATCTTGTCTGGTGACCGGGGAGCCCGATTCGCCAGGAAGATAGGTCCTGGTTCCAAGCCCCGTCGTCGTAAGTAGTTCGCCATGGGACGGACCGGGCAGTACTTGCTGTTGGGGTCTGCACTCAGGGTTAAAGTGGGGGTACTGTGTTATGTTTACTGTGTTATGACGATTGCGGGCGGCGTCCTTACCAAGCCGGGATTATGTCCACATCACTAAACTTCATTTAATAACTATATGCCTGTTAAGTAGAAGAAATTTTAATTATTAATTGCATTATATTGTCGTTTTAATCGTGAACACGTACACATGCGAAACGTCCAAAACTGGTGTCCGAAGCAGTAAAAATATTAGTGTGCCATGTTGTCAATGTACGGAGTGTCTAAACTGCCACTTTTATACAACTACAAATATCTTCGATTTTACTTAAAAAATATTTGTCTGGTAAAGGTTTTATATAATGCTTCCATTTGTGTCTTTCTTCTGACTAATAAATAATTTAAGTTATCAAGATGTTTTCAACCATATTTTTTCGGCGTTCGTTTATTCCAACATGGGTGACCATTTTGGAAACGCGATACTTGGGTCAGGGCCATTATGGTTCGGAGCGCATCCACTATGGGAGAGCTGTTTCCTTCAAAAAGCATAATCGTGTAGCATTATGTTTAAATAAACAATTCCAAGTACATTCTTTGATTGATAAACATGAGGATAAATACAAGTGTTAATTGTAAATGACTAGGTATAAACAAAAATAAGAAAGGAAAGATGATATGTGGAACCAGACAAAAACATTGGAACGCTCCGGTGATGGGAGGGTAAACAACCGCCGCCATTTTAGCGCGCCAGCCGGTGATGTCCAGCACGAGCATTAAGGGAAAACCTTGACACAAACTGCACCTATCATAAAGAAGAAGCACCACCATTGACCGCCAAGTGCTCACATCAAGTCTAACTCTAAGAAACAACACTCAAGCCTTGACGCTTCTCCCAACATCCGGGGGAGAAAACCTTCACACAAACTGCACCTGTCATAAAGAAGATGAAGACTCACCAGTGTCCACAGTGTCCGAAGGTGTTCACCAGTCATGGAAATATGAAGACTCACATGTTAGTGCATTCAGGAGACAAACCTCACGAGTGTCCAGAGTGTGGGAAGAGATTCAGTCAGCGTGGAAGTATGAAGACTCACAGGATGGTGCATGCGGATGAGAGACCTTTTCAATGTGACGAGTGTGGCAAAAAATTTAGGGCACGTGGAACTATAATAGGCATATGTTAGTGCATTCAGGTGAAAAACCTCATGAGTGTCCAGAGTGTGGGAAGAGATTCAGTCAGCGTGGAACTATGAAGACTCACTGGATGGTGCATACAGCTGAGAGACCTTTTCAATGTGCCGAGTGTGGCAAAAAATTTAGAAAACGCGGGACTATAATAAGGCATATGTTAGTGCATTCAGGTGAAAAACCTCACGAGTGTCCGAAGTGTGGGAAGAAATTCAGTCATCTTGGAAATATGAAGAAGCACAAGATGATGCAATGCAGATAATAGGCTAAACACTTTGAGTGTGGAATATAATTAAGAGAATGTTAAAGGATAATGAGGCACATAATGGTATATTAACTTACCTTTAATCTGGCAGTATGCTATGACAATGTCAGTTGGATGTTCTTCAGAGGTAATTATATTTTCTTTGAGAAATACACTTCACCATGAAAGGTAAATATCTGAAGATATTTTATTATATTGATTTTTTATGAAAATTAGATGACCAACCAAGAACTAGAGAAGCTGTCACTGCAGGAAAACTTAAAAGTGCCTATAAGTATAGAAATATCTCTTTAATTTAGCAAAGATAAAACAAAGCTTTAAATGTTTTTCTTCATATTTATGTAAATAATGATGTGGTTTTTGTTCTCTGTGGAAATTTATTTAAAATATAATATACTCTGTAGCGAAGTTATGGACATTTTTGTTGCAATATTATTTAGCATTGGAGATGGTGAAGACAGTCTGAGATATAGTTAAGATGAGACTATTTGACTGGTAGGGAAATAAATTAATCAAGGAATTTTCTCATCAGATTCATATGCAAACTGATGTGCATTTTTATTTTTTGTTGAGGCCCATTTATGAGTTCTACTCCTGATTATAAATATTTCACCACAGTTTATAGAAGGCTGACTGGTATTTATAACCGACAGTCAAGTGAATATGTAATTTAAATTTATATTACTCTTGAAATATATAACACTAAATTTACTAGAAATTTATATTACTCTTGCCTAACTTTATCACTTATGCTGTAATTGTCTGGAAATAATATTTTACCCGACTTACCAGAGGGCCATTAACTTTAGTGGCCTCGATGAGAACAGGAAGCTGGCGGCTTGTTGAAGGTTCCCTGCATCCCCCATTTGCTTTGATGATTTTTTCAGGTATATTTTGAAATTCTGCACAGTTTTGGCAGGTATGGCTTCAGCGGGTTGGCAGTTCAATCGATCAATAACCCTGATAACCCTATGGGTGAAAAAGCTTGATCGAAGTTATATTAGCCTGATTGGCAATTATACTAGCCTAACTGGCATAATCCTCTGTGTCTTTTATATTATCCAAACTGGCATAATCCTCTCTGTCAATTATATTATCCAAACTGTGAAATATATTAAGATGATTGTGAATTACATAATCCTGACTGGGAATTATATTAGCATTACTCAATTTATATCAAGAGAT
>WNGS01130570.1:0-20546 GCA_020271785.1 Procambarus virginalis
TAGTCGTGATGGATCAATTATAACGAAAATTGTAGTTTTCAGGACCCACATGGGTTGTGAAATTTACCTACTATTCCCATGCTCTTAGAATATTACAGATCAGCTACATCCTATTGAAGGCTCGTAGTTTTGTTTTGAGAAATATTAGTTGTTCTTAGTAAATTATAATAAGCCTATAAATTATTACATAGAATACAGTGCTTCACCAATCAATATTATATACCATAGTCTGTGCTTTAAAAATATTTAAAGAATGTTTTGTAGGAACGCTAACAGAAAACGATGTTACGTTGGAATGTCTATGGGTAAACTACGGCAAACAAGACGGTATGGTGTCTACTATAGCAACTATAGGATGGGTATATTGTCCACTACCACCTGTTAGGTGAGTAAGGGGTCCAATACCACCCACAGGATGGGTATGGGGTCACATCCACCGCAGGATGGGTATGCGGATCACATCCACCCATAGAATGGGTATGGGGTCCAATAACACCCACTGGATGTGTATGGCGTCCATTGCCGCCAACAGGATGAGTATAGGGTCAGTATCGCCCACAGGATTAGTATATAGGGTCCACTGCCGCCCACAGGGTCGGTAGGGGGTCCACTACCGCCCACTATCGCAGAGTGCACTCCTGGCATTGAACGCACATAGCAGTGACACCCATAAAATAGTCAGTGATATTCGAATGAATGTTTTAGCTGCTAAAGAAAACAGATTTGAAATTAAATTCCTATGGATACCATCACATGTTGGCATCTCGAGGCATGACACTGTTGATATGCTTGCAAAGACAGCCTGTAGAAACCAGTGGTAGAAATTGATATGGGTGTTTCATTAGCAGTGACAAAGAGAATACTTAAACAAATATCTAATGAAGATCTCACCGACCTAACAAATTCACAAAGACCTGAAAGTTGTAGCATTAAATATTATGATAGATATCGTGAGGAGACATTCACATATGGGACTAATAGAACAAGAACCCGGCAATGTGATGTTATAGTGGCCAGAATTCGGCTGGGATATAGACGTATCTGGCAGCTTTCTCAAAACTCAAATGTCGAGTACCTAAATAAACATTTGATTTGACATTTGATTTGAGTTCACAATGTGTCAACTTTGTGAAAGAGAAAACATGCACTCTCTTGAACATTATATTGTAGAATGTCCCATATTGTCTGACTTTCGCCCTCCTGGGCTGAGGTATGCTGAACTGTGTAATTACTATGAGTACTGGAACACTTGATGATATATTGGACTTGTATCCAAGATTGACCATGTAATGTATCATTTATACAATGTATGTATGTGATGTAACTATATAACCTGAGCTTGTAAAAGCACCTTAATCACCTTCAGTGATTAAGTGCTTAATTGCACACTAGTTTCTCTGTCAGCTATCTCACCCTGTCAGAGTAAAAGAGACAAATGTATGTGAATGCAGTGTGTGTATATATATGCATGTATATATGTATATGTACGAATATATGTGTGTGTGTGTATGTATATGTATGTATATAAAGTACATATGGAAGCTGATCAGAATTGCATTTCACCTTTGTAAATGCACATTCATGACACTTCGAACACTTTATGTAGGGCATACGTAAATCTGTGTATCTATGTATTTAGGTATGTAGGTTAGCTTAGCATTTTAAAAGTAACAAATGTTCCGAACCATAATGGAAACAGACCCAACTATGGAATGGGATTACCGTGTATCCTGCACCAGCCCAGCCATTGACAGGATTAGATGACCCGTCAGTGTAGATTTGATCTAGTTCATCTCCGGCTTCTTTATAAATTTCCTCGAGATACTTGTGCCTCATTTCTTGTGGTAACATGTTGGATTTTTTCATTGCCATTTCATTGATGATGATCTTGCATGAGTCATCCTCCCAGGGAGGTAACCTCTCTACAGGCAGGAGCTCACGGGCTTGCTCAAGCAGGTGAAGCTCTTCGAGGTAGCAGACTGATCTGTGATGCCATTTTTTGCTTCTCCTGTTTCCCCCTGAAAGTAGCACAGAGCTCAGTTTTTTCTTAGCAATATCATTGTAATGGGGATCTCTGGCGATCCTAATTGCAAGCTTAGCATTCAGCTCCTGAATTCTGCTTTTAACACTGGGAAGGGACAACTCCTCTCGTAGATTAGACGTTTTGGCAGTTCTTGGAACTCCAAGAATGATTGTCATGGCTTCATTTGAATGCTTTCAAGCCTTTTCATATCGCTTTGGGAGTAGGTGCACAGAACTGGTGCGGCATAGTCTATGACGGAGCGCACATAGGCTGTGTACATCATTTTTAGCACGGCAATAGAGGCTCCATGTCCATTCCAGGTCATAGCTTTCAGTGCCCTGAGTCGACTTTTGCATGTTCCTATGAGTTGATTGAGCTCCTCTTTCTTCCCCTTGTTAGAGCCGACAGTGACGCCAAGATACCGATAGTGGTCAACCCATTCAAGTGTTACACCATTAATTTGCAGTTCTTCATTTGCTCTCCGCTTGTGATGGGAGTATGCCTTCGTCTTGTTTGTGGAGAGAGTGAAACCGAGCTCAATACACTTCCTTCCAAGGAGTTCAATGGACTGTTCAATTTTTCCCAAGGTGGGAGCTTGTATTAGAACATCATCTGCATATCCCACTTGTTGTGTTCCTTCCGGAAAATCAATATTTGCAATGGCGTTCATAAGTACATTGAATAGTGTAGGGCTTAAGACTCCGCCTTGGGGGGTCCCGAGTTCCATATTCATTGTTCTGGAGACTGCTCCATTGAAGAAAACCTTGGCTTTCCTTCCTGTGAGGTAGTCTTGAACCCATTTCATGAGTCTCCCCTTGACACCCATGCATGCAAGCTCGTCTAGGATCGCAATCCCCTGTGCTTTGTCGAAGGCTCCTTTGATGTCCACAAATACAGAGTACCTAGCCGTGTCATTAGCCAAGTAATTAACTATACAATTTGCTGTGCTCCGTCCTTTAACAAATCCATTGACCCCCTCCCCTAACCTGCCTATTTTGTGCAACAGTCGGTTTAGGATGATCCTTTCAAGCATCTTGCAAGTGCATGACACGAGACTGATAGGTCTGTAATTACCAGGGTCATTGGGCTTCGGTATGGGAACAATTATTGCGTGTTTCCATTGTGTGGGCAACACTCCACTTAGGAATGACTTGTTAAACAGGTGGAGTAGTGGATTCCCAGACACTTCACACAGTGCATTGAGTATGTCGTAGGTGACGCCATCTTCACCAGGTGCTGTACTTTTACCCTTTTTCATAGCGCCCCTTACTTCCTGGGCTGTGATTGGGTCCCCATATTCATCATCACTAGACAGTGCTCTTGTTATCCTAATTCTTCTGTCATCATGTCGCAGGAGCTGTTCCCTGCTGATTTCTGCAGGGAGGGAGGAGGAGGAGGATGCTGCATCACTCCACTTGTGAATTAGTTCTTCAGCCTTACCCTGGGGGTCTTTGTGAGCCGCAGGCCGGGCTCTGCCACCCTTAGCTATCTGAATTTTTGCCCACACCTGTCTTGCAGATGTTTCCCGTCCAATAGAGCTAGTGAACTCAAGCCATTGTCTTTCCCGCTCTTTAATCTTCTCTTCCCTGGCTACTTGACACACAGTTTTAAACAACTCTTGGTTACTCTCAGTGGGATGTCTCCGGTACTCTCTACTCATGTCTCGTACATTTGCGTTAAGCATCTTTATGTAATCATTCTCATACCATTTTATTTTCTTCCTCTGAGGGTTACTTCGCCCAGGTGTACGGCGCGGAACTCTTAGACAGCTCTCAATTTGGTGATTAAGGTCATCAACAAATGTGTCAATGTCTTCTGGGATTTGGTATTCCGTGAACCAGTCACTCATCCTGTTTATGAAATGCGGCCTCATATCCGGTCCGAGTGATAACCTTTTTCTTTATTTGTCTCTTTCCTTCTCTTGCTCATGTCGACGGTGGTAATCAGTGCCCAGTGGTCACTACATAAACTGTGCACAATGTGTGTACTGGCATCCGTGTCCTGTGCATTCAGCAGGAGAGCATAGTCTAATCTTCCTCCTCTGAGGTGAGTTGGCTGTTCATCACCCAGGACTCTAAGGTTTTCACTTCCCCTGACAAAGAGTGACAGTTTCCGTCCATTGACATTGGGCTGATGACAGTTGGCACCAAAGTGTGGGTGTCTGGCATTCAGGTCACCGACCAGCAGGGTAGGTTCTTCATTAACAAATTCAGGCAGTGTGTCAAGGTCAAGTTTACTCTGTGGCACATATAGGTTGATTATATGTAAGGCATTATTGTTTAAGTGAAGGGTTACTCCCAGTGACTCAAACTCATCCCCCATGTGCAGTTCATTGATAATCTGTGCGGGAATGTTGTTATTTACAAAAGTGATGAGACCCCGTTTTCTTTCCCCAGAGGGCAGGGAGAACTTGCGATAACCGCTGAACCTTGGGTTGAAGTCATCACCTACCATCGTCTCCTGTAGCACTATGACGTCAGTTTGGTGTTCACGAGCGTATTGTATGATGTCATTAATTCTATTGCGAACTCCATTACAGTTCCATTGCAGTATAGTGAGATGTTGTTCATTGTGATTATCCATTTTGAGGTTGTTTGTCATCAGCTGTACGTGTGCAATTATTATGTTCACATGTGTCATCGTGTATTCCATGGTGTTTGGTGTTACTGTGTGTACTGGCGTCACTGTGTGCACTGGTGTTACTGTGTGCACTGGTGTTACTGTGTACACTGGCGTTACTGTGTGTACTGGCGTCACTGTGTACACTGGTGTCACTGTGTGCACTGGCGCTACTGTGTGCGCTGATGTGCTGGTGTCCTGGCTGTGTCTGCTGACGTACCTCGGCAGTATGTGTTGCATCATCTTGCACCAGGCTCTGGCTTGCAGGACCTCCACTTGATGGACTCTGCCGTTGCAGGATTTGGAGGATTTGTTCCTGAGTCTTCTTAATCTGGCAGAGGGCTTTCTCAAGTTCCGTCTGCTTTTGCAATATTTGGTGGACAACTGGATGAAATCTTATCATGCGGTCTAATATTGCTGCAACACAGACCTGAGTGACGACCTCCTGGGGGTCAGGAGTGCCTGTAGGGGGAGGCAGATGGGAGACAGTGGAGGGGTCTGATTCATTGGTATGGGTTTGGAGGTTAGGTGGTGGAGGTGTGACACCGCGGGTAGAGATTGAGGTGTGGGTAGGTGGGAGACCTGGAGGGGGAAAAAGAGGCGGGAAGGCCTCAGGGATGGGGGAGCGGTGGTGGCTGGCTACACCGCCCCCGCCCCACGCCTGATTCCCCCCACCCCCACCCTGGGTTCCCCTATTCGCTGAGTGAACACTACCCCAGACTGTTGTCGGTCTATTGTGAGCTGGGCGCTGGGCTGGTCCCTGAACTGTACCCTGGGCTGATCCCTGAGCAGGGTTGGGGGTAGTGAGTGGGGTAGAGGTAGATGGGTTTGTGAGAGAAATGGGGTCTGATGGGGCTTGTGCAGGGTGGTGGTGGGTCACTCCACCACTACCCCAGGCTGGTGTCTGCCTACTGGAGGCTGTACCCTGACTTGCTGTGGTACTGCTCACGGGCCATTCCTGCCCCTGTTCACTGGTCCACCTGCTGTCTGCGTCGGCGTCCTTCTCAAGCCCTGCCAGCCAGGCCTCTTGCTGCAATACCTGTTCCAGGCATGATGGGACTGCTTGCAGTTGACACATCTAGGTATTACCCCGCCACCTCCACCCGGTTTAAGCTTGGCCAGACACTGCTTGGTGTCGTGATAGCCACTGCAACACCCACACCTAATTGCGCGATCACATCGCCACGTTCTGTGACCCCACTGTTGACAGTTGCCACATAAGGACGGACTGCCAATATACCTCTCCACTTTGTATGGCCTCATGCCTGGTATTTTAATGTCTTGGGGCAGGTCTCCCTTCCACATAGCAATTGCTTGATTTTTGGCCAGTCCCCCTGGTCCAGTGTTGCGCTCCACCCAAACAATCTGTTCATGGACCTTGAGAAAGTTCACGTCAATATGAGTACTATAGTTCTTAATTATAATTTTAGTTTGTCTTGTCTGTGGGTTTGCTTCCAACAATTTAACTTTCTTACCGTCATACTCAAGGCTGGTCTCTGTGAAGAACTTCAGGGCACGGTAACCCTGCACCCGTGCACTAACATTGCCGCCTACACACCTGCTCTCTAAGCGATACTCTGCTCTCTTGGCGCAGGCGGCCTCAACAATCCATCTATACTTCTCTGCTGCTGTCAGTCCCATTGCAGGAAAGATTAGGGTGTGCCACTTACTCTCTTCGTCTTGTCGTCGGTGTTGTTGTTGTTGTTGAGGTTGCTGCTGCTGCTCATCCTGGCGCTTGTCCCGCTTCTTTGCGTTTCTGCTTTGGATTAGTGTGAAGTTATCATCCTCATCCTCTGTTGCTGAGTCACCTGTACCAATACTGTTGGGGGGTCCCGGGTGGGGAACCTCACTGATGGGCCCCGGTTGGGTATCAGCATCCAGGGGCCCCTGGCTGGGGCAGGAGCCCCCGCCGGGGGGCCGTGATGGTTCTCGGGCACACCAGCCATGTTCACTCGTTGCCTCAAAGTCTTACTTCTCGTTCATAAACCATCTATTTGCTGCGGCTCACTTCATGTGTTGTTGGGTGGTATGTCTTCAACACTGCACTCTGCCCTACACACACACACATGCACATATAGCCACCTACAAGGCACAAGGTTTACACTCACACGTAGTGTGGGGGCACTATATGGGGGTGTCCTGGCAGTCTCTCGCGTAAACACACTAGTCGCACACACAAACCGCGACCTTGGGTAGGGAGGGCACAACGACTATTTTTCTCGCGCGTGGTGCCCCAGGCCTCAGGTGCCGCGGGGCGGCCCACCTACCTCACAACTCTCCCCTCAGCAGGCCTCGATATTGCCACATTAACAATTACTGCCTTAATTTCTGGCCAATCCACACATCCAGGGCCTACCACAGTTGGTAGGTGGGAAGGTGCACACTTAGTAACGCTGTAGCTGACCTATTTGGCGCACTGAAGACTAGACCCTAGGCCTAGGCCTATGTCAAACAGGAGGACGGACCCATCCTCCTGCTCCTCCTCTGGTTTGAGGGCAACTGATAATACTTTCCAATGCAGAAATGAAGAAAAAGCACGCATTGAGAACTATGCCTCTTCAACGCAAGCAGAGCTAACTGCCATTGTTATGGCGCTAAAGTTCTTGAACGGAACACTAATGGTGCAGTGATTTGCACCGATTCAAAAGCAGCACTACAAAGCCTAAGTAAAAATCAGGCAGAAAATCTTGCAATAGTCGCTGAAATTAAGAGATCTGTGAGAGTTCTTACCAATCAGGGAAGAGTCATCAAGTTTCTGTGGATCCCCTCCCATGTTGGGATATGTGGGAATGAACGAGCAGATGTGCTGGCTGCTGAAGGCGCTGAAGGAGACCATATTGAATACTTCATACCCAAGACTCTACTACAAATTAGAGGTATTGTCAGGCAACATCACCGTGACAAGGTAACTGAGGAAAGGAGGATAGAAGCACAAACCAGTGAATCTGTACGATGGTACAACATGGTTGCAGCTGGCAATCCCAATCATTATGGCCGAAGAGGAGGAGGACGAGGGAGAGAATCAGTAATAGCAAGAATCCGTCTTGGATACAGATATCCATGGAGATATGGAATGGAAACAACAGTTGAGCAGCGAAGTTGCAGAATCTGTGGTGAGAGTGATGGACACCGCCTTGACCACTACCTGAGAGAATGTGAACACCTGAGAGGCATCAGAAATATGTGTAGATTAATAAACCCCACATTGTTTGAGTTAGGAAAACACTATCTGTCAAATATTGATACTGTTCTTAAAAGATTTCCCATTTTGCACCCGCAAGATAATGTAAGCTTTTAAGGGTTGATAGATGTTAATTTTCTTGTTTGAGGAGCTGTTCACTTGAGACAGTTAAGCAAGTCCCAGCTGTGTCTGGGTACAAGTGACAGGATGAACAACCCAGCGGGTTTTCTTCCTATTGGGGAGTGTTGTACATGCTGCTATGGCGGTGTGTCCACTCACAAGATGAGTGGCGCTGCCCAATAAACTCGCCCCTCGGGGCAAAATTTAAAATTTTATGGGATGGGTTAACCCAAGTAACGCGTTTCCAAATGGGTCGCCCATGTTGGAAAAGACGAACGCCGAAAGAATATTGTTGAAAACATCTTGATGACTTATTAAACCAAAATTATTTTTTAATCAGAAGAAAGACAAAAACGCGACCTATCTGTAAAACGTCTACCAGACAAATATTTTAAGTAAAACCGAAGATATTTGTAGTTGTATAAAAGGGGCAGTTTTCATCGCTCGTCGAGCTCGAAAACTGCAGCATTCATCTCAGAACCATGCCTATTTCACGCAGATTCCTTAATAAACGTAAGAGTTTTTATATGTCACAAGAAAGATAGAAATATAAGCTTCATTCTAAATACATTACCATGGGCATATTTAAATTTAAAGCGAAGATAGGTGTACTTTTGTAATAGCCGAGCTCCGACCCCGACAGATCGATCGACCGAGNTGCTGGTGTCTACCAGAGTCACGCCCACTACGAGGAGATAGTTGCCAACGGTGTATATTTTATATTTATACATACAGAGTCATTTCCGACGTTATTACGAAAAATTTGACATTTAGAACATACGACGCAATACCTTCCGCGCGCCACAGTCGCGAGGCGCCGGATTCTGACCATTTACGCATGGAAAAGCACCATAAATACATCAATTTATATCATAATATTATTGGGATTGCGCCACAGTGTTGCCAGAACTACGTAGTTTTTATAAATTTTTCAAAATATTACGATTTTTTCCGGAATTTTTCGTTACAATGGCCCCTTAACAGAATGTGGTGGGCAACTCTGTTTGGTCAATGCATGCAATGCGCATGACCTCTTAACTGTATCTGAAAGAGACTTAAAAATCAATTTAGGATAGTGCGCATTATATCTCTGTTTCCTCTTAATTGAAGCTACAACTGGGGGATGGTCGATCATCTCCACTGGGTAGGAAGTCTGTCCCAACCGCAACCTGCAGTTCCTAGCCCCTTTTTGAGCAGACAAGGAATAATCAAATCGCGACAGAAAATCAGTTCCCATTAAGATGTGACCAGGAAAATCAAGGTTCTCTACGATCGTACATGTGTGAGGCTGCAATCCCCCATCAATTTCAAAATTAACTGTACCTTGACCTACGATCTCAATCTTTTCCCCATTGACCGCTGTTAATGTCTTTGCGCAACGTGTAAGACGTGCATACTTAAAATTGCTGAAGGCTGACTTTTTAATAACAGTTGCCTGGCTCCCTGTATCAACAAAGGCTGTCAATCTTACACCTTCCACTTTCACTTCAAAAGTAGGCCTACCATCACGAGGAGCCTGCTTTCATGCTTTCGTACTAATGATTTTACAATCTCTCTGTATATGTCCGTGCCTCCCGCAGGAGTAACACCTCCGCGGATCTCTGTTGGTACCCCGCGCAGGGTGGCTCGAACTTGCAGCTGAGGGCTGCTTCCCGCCTGGCGAACCCGCGCTCCAGCTTCTCAGCTTGTCTCGCCCGCCTTGACTCAACGCCTCTACGTATGGGGACGGCTGAGCGCCCGATGTCCCTGTGCGCGTCTGCCTGTCCAAGGCTGTGGCGGCCTGTTGGACTAGGTCTTTATAACTCACGAACGCTCCCTCTGCAAATAAAAACGGTCCCATAGCAGAAGGTAACGTTTTGCAGAACAATTGTTTGGCTAATCGCTCTGCCTGACTGGAATCTAACCCCAGTTCCGTAGTAAGGTCGTCAACCCTGCCCTTTAATAGTGTCCCAAAATCTTTGACGGTGCTGCGGTCATCCCTCTTAAGTGACTGCAGATAAAAATGCGCCTCATCTTCTGACACCTTTTCCTTAAATCTGTCCCTAATCGCTTGGACAAACTGTGGCCAAGTCGTCAGGTGCTGAAACTCTGACAATCTCGCCAGTGGACCGGCTACGTCCACGCAAGACCCCATAGCGAGAGTAATTTTCAAACTGTCCTCTGGGACAGCCTCCAGCATCGAACTAATCTGACAGAGCCAGTCTTCCACTCGGCGGTTGCGTTCCACCTTAATAAGCGGCAACTCCGTACCTCTGAGTGTCGGTAGAGTCAACCTGGGAATCAGACTCATAATTCCCGGTTTGTATGACGCGGGGCTACTGGAAGTGGGTGGGCCTGGGGTTGGAACTGGGTTGAGGGTGGGGTTGGGGTTGAGGAATGGTGTGGGTAGCCTCGGGTTGGGATGTGGATTGAGGGTGGGGATGGGGTTGAGGAATGGTGTGGGTAGCTTCGGGTTGGGGTGTGGCTGGAGGTTGGGGTTGAGGTACTGTGTGGGTGGTCTGGGTTGGAATGGGAAAGGGGTGGCCTGAGGTAGGAATGGGTATGGGGTAGCCTGGGGTTGGGGGAAGGGTTGGTATAGGAATGGAGGTTGGGGTTGGTATATGAAATGAGGATGGGGTGGGTATAGGAAGTGAGGATGGGGTTGGTATAGGGGATAGGGTTGAGGTTGTTGTGATGGGTGAAGTGTACCCAGGTATTGTGGTATTGCTCTGTGACGTTGTTCCTGCTGTTGGTGTGGCGTCGATGTTATGTGTGGGGGAACCCAAGACGGCTCCCCCCACTCTTGGGACGAATCCTCCCTAGACTCCCCACTCATATCAATAATTGTATCTGCACTTGCCCGGAAAGATACGCCCGGCTGCCCAGTCCCCTGCAGAACCCGCGACCCCGTCGCCTCAGTCCCACTGACTCCACCTGTGACGTCAGCTGAGCTACCCGAGCGGTCCCCAGTGGTGCTGGAAGAGGTGCGATCCTCTACACTTCCACTCCCAGTGGTGTCGGAAGAGGTGCGATCCTCTACACTTCCACTCCCACTGGTCGCCACTGACTGGTCACTGTCTGGGTTAAGCATGTCCTGTGATTGCTGGTGTGCCATGTTTCTTGTAGCTACCCTTCGATACAACCTCTACCCGGACTTCACTACAACCGTGAACTTACACAAATAAAACACAACTCTTTTCTAAGAGAAAACTAACCAAATTCCCAAAGTAGGAAATACAACGATTAATCGAGAGAATCGCTGAAGTGAATTCGATGAATGAGCGTCTGCCCCGCACTCGTGTCTGACCTTGAAATAACCCGCAGTTCTATTACTGAAACCTAAGTCCTTTACGTTAAAAAAAATTAAAGAATCTAATTCCTATAAAACAATTTAAAATGATAAAATAACTAACGTGCAGCACTCGTGATAGATTAATAAAGACTATTTACTGTACTCTAATACTAACCGCACTTGAAGTGAGCAGCGTGGCCACTGATGACTGATGGAGCGGGGCCAGCTGCGCTGAAAAACTAAGTCCCGCGCTTTTTCGCTTAAACGCTGAAAAATCAAAATTTTTGATCTGAAGGAAAATAACTAGTTTTACGTTACTAAACAGTTTTAGCGATTAATATAGACTCCCAGGACATATATGTGCTTGCCAAAATTTGAATTTTCACCAAAAACTTGCGTTTTTACTTAGTGCTGGACTCTGCCAAATTTTTGCACCTGGAAAAAATTCTATCACCCAAAATATGGTAAAACTCCCTTAATTCGTCAAAAATGGGTTTCTTGTTCTCAGATATAAATACGTTATTATTTAATACTGACGCTGTATACAAAACAACACTGACATCTCGGGCGGTTTCAACACTCTTCAATTCGAATTTTCATCAAAATCTGAGGTTTTCACCTCAAGTGGACTCTAATAAAATCACAACACGATTTTCTCGGAAAATAACTAAATTCGGCAAAAATGTAATTATCACTGTTTAATGCTTAAGAACAGAATTACGTCCCTTGCGCGCACTAGAGAGTAATACTGGCCCCAGAATATACACGGAACATGAGAATTCGAATTTTCGCCAAAATGTACGAATCTAGCCCAAGCTGGACTTAGAAAATTTTTCCACCTACGTTTCCCCCCAAAAAAATTCTAAGTCTAAAAACGTGATTCTACCGTCTTACTGGTAAAACTAGAAACAATATCACTCGCAACGACTGGGGAATCCTAATGATACCCAGACCATGTACGTGACCTACTAATACAAATTAATTACAGTTAACGACTTTCCAACGTTGACTTAGCCGAAAACTTATCCCAAAATACTTAGAAATATTTCCACGAGTTCTATCAGACACTTACACGAAAATTACTATCCCTTAACAAACTCCTTCACTTAACTATCGTGACCGACCTATAGCCCTAAGTTCAGAGGATTAACTACGCTCTAGAAACAACGCCTCTGACTTAGACTGATATAATAAGGAATAGCAAGACTTAATGTACGCACTTAGCCTAACATACACGAAAATACTGAACACTTAAAAAAAATGAACCGGGGATTGAATTTAGGGGAAAATTGTTAATCTCTAGAAAACGCAATTAAACGGGATTACTTTATAAATTTAATTATACTTAATTTAAAGATACACTCGACTTAATACTATAATTGCTCCTACCGGCTCGCCGTCCCGCGCCTAGCCTAGGGGTCTCGACCGTCTAGATTCTAACAGAGCGACACGCAGCTTTCAGCAACAATTAGACTAGAGGCGACTCAACCTCCACTAAGTGTGCGACCACTTAGTCGTTGAATCGTTGCTAGGTAGTTTACTAGTCCGTCCCTCGGAGGCCGCAACGCCCTTCACGGATTTACGTTTTTCCTTAGCGATTTGGGTCGTCTAACAACGCCCTCGGACTATCTCCTGGCGTCCCACAGATAAATCCGCCCAGACAGCCCACAAGGAACTGCTGTTGAGAGTATGATGGCTCCCAACACCTCTGAATCTATTGCAATGGGTCGAGTATGGTACCCAGTCCAATAAACTCGGAGCGGTCTCCTTAACCAATAAAACTGAACAGAAATTACTTACTAACTAATCCTTAATAGTATCAGCCCGCATGAACCCAAGATTCGCCAATCCCCACTCAAACGCACTGTCGTGAGGCGCACTGCTAATCCTGGCCCGCGGCTGTCCTCCCTAGCCTCCACGCACGTGTCCGAATGGCGAGACGCGTGAGCCTTTCAACAATTTCAAACAAAATTGTTGAAACCACCGCTGCACCATTGTAACACGGGACGGGGTTCTCTCTTGCTTCTACCCCCCCTTTTTCTCTTTGTACCCGTATTCTTTACTTTAGTTCTTTACCAAGGGACCCAAAGACTTTTACTCGAGCCGACTCCACGCCACGTGGTCTCAAGACGATTTACCGACTTGAGATTCTACAACCCGTATGACGTGAAATAGACTTCTAGCAATTTCTAGGATCTCCTTTCCGCCGCCACCACCAGATCAGTAACCAAATGAGCAATGATCGAGATCTGGATCGATCACGCTAAACACTCAACCTTGGGGCTTGATCCCCACTAGTAAACCAAAAAACCCTTGAATCTTATGTGTGGAGTTAATTAAAATCAACAGGGATGATAATCCTGATTGGATGTGAATGATATACTCGGATTCGAGGAGCATAGGCGTCCACCTCAACTCGGCCACGAGGGGACCCCGTGACAAGGACAATTTCACAAAAATACAAAAGAAAATGGAAATAATAAAAATACACATTAACTAATTATTTATTCAAAAATTAAGCAAAATCTAAATAATTGTTCACTCCCTACTTGAACACTCCCTAACTGAATATTTAACGGCAATGAGTGGACTATTCCTAAGAAACTCCAAGCAACTTTACCTTGGGCGACCAGCTAGGATGTTCGTGCTGTCGGGAGGCCGATGATGGGGAGGCCCCTGCCCTAGCTGCTACTCAAACCACACTAATCTTTTCCTCTCTCAGATGCTCCTCTCTCCAGGAGCCCAGATTGAATTGTTCCGCTAGCTGGTCGAGCTACTTAGCAAAGTTTAAGTTATAACAATTAACCTCTGTCGTACTGAATTATCCAGATTGATTGATTTATTGTACTGAAGTTAAATTACACAAACATCTTAAGGAAGAGCTATTCCCAATTACAAAATAGCTGTTTGACCTCTGAGAAATAGAGGACATGGCAACTGGTGACTTATGACCGTCAAATCCCTCTGCCTTAGAGGCCTAGTTCTCGCTCGTGACGTCACTGATGGTGACAAACTCTTTCTTCTAATAATTAATATACTCTTGATATTATAAACAGTAATACTATAGAATACAATTTGAATGCAAAAATGACTGAAGGTTAATTTCTCTAAGTAATGATTACAAAAGAATGATTCATTATATGAACAAAGGCGTCAGGTTATTTTATCACCACGAATTCTCTGGGGACAGGTCCCGAGGTCGCCATGCGGTCCAGCTTCCCATTCTCCCTTGTATAGATAACCCTTCTGGATAATTTTTACAACAAGCCTCAATTGTTACATCCTGACCCCCTTGCTCTAAATGCCACAGTGAATACTGAGCTAGAGAAAGTCCATCTTTGGCTAACTGCTAACAAACTCACCCTTAACATTGACAAAACTTTTTATATTCTGTTTGGCAATAAATCCTCTAATCATATAAATCTCAAAATAAACAATACCCAAATTTGTAACAAATTAGATGGCAAATTCCTTGGCATTCTCATTGACCACAAGCTGAATTTCCGGGGACATATTCTAAATATATCTAAAAAAGTTTCAAAAACTGTTGGCATTCTTTCTAAGATCAGATATTATGTACCCCGCCCTGCCCTGGTGACTCTCTATTACTCCCTCATCTATCCATATCTCAACTATGGTATTTGTGCTTGGGGTTCTACTACCCAAAATCATTTACGTCCTCTAATCACTCAACACAAAGCTGCTATTAGGACAATATCCAACTCTGGCCCCAGACATCATTCGGTACCCCTACTCAAATCTCTGAATATGTTAGACATTAAGTCACTTCACATTCTCTCATGTGTATTATACATATATAAAACGCTGAACTGTAATGCCAATCCTGACCTCAAAAGCTTCATAGAAGGTTGTAACAGAACCCATAAGCACCACACCAGACATAAATACAGCTTTGATACTCCTAGAGTACGACTTAATCTAACTAGAAATGCTTTGCAAATCAAGGGACCCAGAATGTGGAATGACCTTCCCAACCATGTTAAAGACTGTGCCTCTCTCAACCAGTTTAAGAGAAAAACGGAGAAATACCTAATAAATTTCCTGTAACCTGCCTTACCCCTCTATTGTCAACCAATGTCTGTTTTTGTTTTAAATGACGCTGTTTTGTCGACCGAATTGCTTTTGTGCTGCTTTTTCAGCCATGTTCCCCCCTTCTTAACTGTTTTGTTTTTCTCAACTCATTTTATTCCTTATTCTCAATTAGTCTTAAGCCTTAGTCATTTAAGTTTTTCATGCCCGAAACGCTTTGCGTAATAGTGGCTTTAGGCATTGTATGTACTAGCCCTATCTATTTACTCCATCACTCTGTACAATCACTTTTATGTATGTACCTTACCTAAATAAACATTTTGATTTTGATTTTTGATTTGATAAAGCATCCAAATAACCCCGTCACTGACTGGGTTGTTTGGATGGGGTCAGCAACATCAACAGCAGCCGATTTTCCATCGTCCCTACAAAAATTCTCCCTAATATAACATCACTTGGGTTCTTGATAAACAAATGTGGCCTGATAAAAGGTATAAAGACTGTAGCTAGTATATTAAGTAACGGGTTATCATGAGCTTATCTTGAGATGATTTCGTGGCTTAGCGTCCCCGCGGCCCGGTCCTCGACCAGGCCTCCTTTTTGTTACACCTTACCCCCCCGAGGAAGCAGGCCGTAGCTGCTGTCTAACTCCCAGGTACCTATTTACTGCTAGGTAACATGGGGCATCAGGGTGAAATAAACATTTTGCCCATTTGTCTCTGCCTCCACCGGGGATCGAACCCGGAACCTCAGGACTACGAATCCGAAGCGCTGTCCACCCAGCTGTCAGGGTTGCCCAAAACGCTGTGCGTATTAGTGGCTTCAGGTACTCTAGGTACTAGCTCTATCAAGAACTCTAACGTTATGTTTGTAACTCTTCTATGTATGTACTTTTAACTGAATAAACATTTGAATTTGAATTTGAAGGAGCAATATACTTGCTCCATATTCTCAGTAGCTTATGTGCAGATAATGAGAGGGTCTCTTAATTCTACATAACCAATCTCTAAGTGTTCACATTCCTACACGTTATACGCTAATTCGTGGTTCACTAATTACAATTTGTGCTAATTACAATTTTTACTAATTACAAGCAGTCCCCGTGGTGCATTGTTAAAACGCTTGCACGGCGCTTCGCGAGCGCTTTGGCCAGGGTTCGTATCCGGGTCGGGGAAGATTGGACACGGGCCAATCCTTAACTGTAGCCTCTGGTCACCCAGCAGTGAATGGATACCTGGTTGTTAAACGATTTGGCGGTCATATTCCGGGGAAAATTAGGATTAATGACCTGCCCGAAATGCTATGCATGCTAGTGGCTTTACAAGAATATAAAACTCTTGTATTATAAATAAATATTATAATAAACAAAAAACAATATATCTTCCCAAGTGTACAACTAATTACAATTAGTTGTAATTACACTGACGGATGTAACTAAGACTATTTTAAATAAATATTCTAATAATAATTAATTATGTTGGGGGACAGGCAGCCAGAGTGTATTCATGCATGTTAGGCTTATATCGTGGTTCCCCCCCCCCCCTAAGTTGAGTTACCGACCCCGCCAAGAATGTAACCCCACAACAAGCTGACTAACTCCTGAGTACCTACTTAATGCTAGGTGAACAGGTGCATTAAGTGATATGAAATGCGCTCAACGATTTCTGTCTCTTTTGGAATTCGAATCCGGAATTCTCGATTGTGCGTTGAGAACGAGCCCGACTCTACTACCGGGACCCTATAAGAAACCACTATAGTAGTAGGCATCCTTCAGTCTCGTGAGACTCTGGAGTTGCGCTCTGGTTGTCAGTCGCTCCAGGGCACAAATCCTGGGTAGGTAGATATAGAGAAGAAGCTAATACTCATGCAGCAGATCCCCCCTCTCCACGTTGCTGAAATTATCCAATGGAAAGGCAAATGCCAATACACATGGTTCCAGCACCGTCTCAGGAGCTGCCAGAACGAGGTCGAAGTCAACAACGAACTGCCTTAGGGGCCCCAACTCCGGATTTTTCCTCGAGGTTGACTCCTGAAGCCTTTCCCAAAAGAGGAGTATGGCAGCAAGGCAGCCGAGGTTTGAAATCAGGGTTTCAGGAAATCGGGAAGGATGCCTTCCCCTAGATGAGCTGCCTTTCCAGGCTATCGAGTTCCATCTACCAGGAGCAACTGGTTTTAAGGCGCCAGAGACACTCCCTCGTCCCTACTCCTATCACCAGACAGAAGGAGTTCCGACAGAAGGAGTTCCTCCGGACTTAAAGACTAAGCCACCCATACAGGCCAGGAGTTGGACTTGGTTGTCAGAGGCTATTTGACACGCAAGCTGTCCAGGACCTTTTATAGGCAATGGGAGCTCGTCCCCAAGTACCACCCCGCTGGCTATGACAACCCCTTGGAACCAAAACAACTATGCCTAGGACCGCAGTGAGTATGATTCGAACCTACGCAGGAAGATCCCATCTGATTTCTAGTCAGACGCCTTAACCACTCGGCCATCACTGCCTTGGAAACCATTACTTACTGAAATCACTATACTCTTTGTCTTATCATCCAAATACGTACACATTAACGTGTGTTACATTGGTGACCCCAGAGTGTGTTGACAACCTGCAACCTTGCCACAGCTGTGACTGTCACCATGTTCATCGCTTACACCTCCTACATCTTCATCACTAATTACATCATGCGGGATCTGCAGCTTGTCCTGCCTACTCTCAGTCGCTGCCAGGTCACTGTTCGTCCTACAGAGACTTCCACCTCAGCTGCTCCTTCATCAGACTCATCTACCACGTTCACTGCATCCTGCTACTCTGCCGACTCAAGCACATCACTTGCACAGTACAGGACCTACAGCTTGCGTTTCCTACTCTTCGTCGCAGCCAAGAAAAATCAGCTCTAACAGTGCTGAATTTTGTTGTCCTGACCATCTGCCTACATTATCTCCATTGGTCCTGGTGCCCGAGCTCATCCGACCCGGATCTACATGCTCCAACCAACCCGTCCTCACACAAGACAGCACATATATGACTTAATGCTTAAAGTTTATATGTTGAATGTGATTTAGTACATATGTGATATATTCCCAGTTACCTTTTTTACCAAGGCCCAAACTCTTCCTCACGTACCGATTTACGTCTCACAGTACCCGTCCATCAACGTAGATAGCAGAATAGTCGTGATTGGATCAATTATAACGAAAATTGTAGTTTTCAGGACCCACATGGGTTGTGAAATTTACCTACTATTGCCCATGCTCTTAGAATATTACAGATCAGCTACATCCTATTGAAGGGTCGTAGTTTTGTTTTGAGAAATATTAGTTGTTCTTAGTAAATTATAATAAGCACTATAAATTGTTACATAGAATACAGTGCTTCACCAATCAATATTATATACCATAGTCTGTGCTTTAAAAATATTTAAAGAATGTTTTGTAGGAACGCTAACAGAAAACGATGTTACGTTGGAATGTCTATGGGGTAAACTACGGCAAACAAGACGATATGGTGTCTACTATAGCAACTATAGGATGGGTATATTGTCCACTACCACTTGTTAGGTGAGTAAGGGGTCCAATACCACCCACAGGATGGGTATGGGGGTCACATCCACCGCAGGATGGGTATGCGGATCACATCCACCCATAGAATGGGTATGGGGTCCAATAACACCCACTGGATGTGTATGGCGTCCATTGCCGCCAACAGGATGAGTATAGGGTCCAGTATCGCCCACAGGATTAGTATATAGGGTCCACTGCCGCCCACAGGGTCGGTAGGGGGTCCACTACCGCCCACTATCGCAGAGTGCACTCCTGGCATTGAACGCACATAGCAGTGACACCCATAAAATAGTCAGTGATATTCGAATGAATGTTTTAGCTGCTAAAGAAAACAGATTTGAAATTAAATTCCTATGGATACCATCACATGTTGGCATCTCGAGGCATGACACTGTTGATATGCTTGCAAAGACAGCCTGTAGAAACCAGTGGCAGAAATTGATATGGGTGTTTCATTAGCAGTGACAAAGAGAATACTTAAACAAATATCTAATGAAGATCTCACCGACCTAACAAATTCACAAAGACCTGAAAGTTGTAGCATTAAATATTATGATAGATATCGTGAGGAGACATTCACATATGGGACTAATAGAACAAGAACCCGGCAATGTGATGTTATAGTGGCCAGAATTCGGCTGGGATATAGACGTATCTGGCAGCTTTCTCAAAACTCAAATGTCGAGTACCTAAATAAACATTTGATTTGACATTTGATTTGAGTTCACAATGTGTCAACTTTGTGAAAGAGAAAAAATGCACTCTCTTGAAAATATATTGTAGAATGTCCCATATTGTCTGACTTTCGCCCTCCTGGGCTGAGGTATGCTGAACTGTGTAATTACTATGAGTACTGGAACACTTGATGATTATTGGACTGTATCCAAGATTGACCATGTAATGTATCATTTATACAATGTATGTATGTATGTAATATATAACTGAGCTTGTAAAAGCACCTTATCACCTTCAGTGATTAAGTGCTTAATTGCACACTAGTTTCTCTGTCAGCTATCTCACCCTGTCAGAGTAAAAGAGACAAATGTATGTGAATGCATGTGTGGTATATATATGCATGTATATATGTATGTACGTATTATGTGTGTGTGTGTATGTATATGTATGTAATAAAGTACATATGGAAGCTGATCAGAATTGCATTCACCTTTGTAATGCCCATTCATGACACTCGAACACTTTATGTAGGGCATACGTAAATCTGTGTATCTATGTATTTAGGTATGTAGGTTAGCTTAGCATTTTAAACGTAACAAATGTTCCGAACCATAATGGAAACAGACCCCAATATGGAATGGGATTACCGTGTATCCTGCACCAGCCCAGCCATTGACCAGGATTAGATGACCCGTCAGTGTAGATTTGATCTAGTTCATCTCCGGCTTTATAAAATTTCCTCGAGATACTTGTGCTCATTTCTTGTGGTACATGTTGGATTTTTTCATTGCCATTTCATTGATGATGATTTGCATGAGTCATCCTCCCAGGGAGGTAACCTCTCTACAGGAGGAGCTCACGGGCTTGCTCAAGCAGGTGAAGCTCTCGAGGTAGCAGATGACTGTGATGCCATTTTTGCTTCTCCTGTTTCCCCTGACAGTAGCACAGAGCTCAGTTTTTCTTAGCAATATCATTGTAATGGGGATCTCTGGCGATCCTAATTGCAAGCTTAGCATTCAGCTCCTGAATTCTGCTTTTAACACTGGGA
>WNGS01130570.1:21546-37780 GCA_020271785.1 Procambarus virginalis
CCTCACAAATTCTCACACCCCCAGCACAGCTTCCTCCACCAGCAGAACACACCAAGGAGGAGATTTGAGAAGGGACAGAAGAAAGTGAGCCTCAAGGCAATGTACACTAACATAGATGGAATTACAAATAAAGCAAATGAACTTGGAGAATGGGTACTAGAGGAAAACCCAGACGTAATAGCTCTCACGTAAACAAAGCTAACGAAAACCATAACAAATGCAGTGTTCCAACAGGACTATTATGTTATGAGGAAAGAGAGAGAAGGAAGAGGTGGTGGTGGTGTAGCTCTGCTGGTAAGAAAAGGCTGGGATTTTGAGGGATCTGAAGGTTCAGGGATCTGAAGGTTTCATGACTACATAATCTGTACAATAACAACTGGAGGGCAAAAAATTATAGTCGTAGTCATATATAATCCACCACCAAACAACAGAAGACCCAGACAGGAATATGATAGAAACAACATGGCCACCATTAACATAATAGAGAGAGCAGCTTCTGTTGCTACCAGGAATGGATCTGGACTACTAATCATGGGAGACTTCAACCATGGGAAGAAAGATTGGGAGAACAGAGACCCGCATGGAGGACCAGAAACATGGAGAGCTAAGCTGCTGGACGTGGCAACAAGAAACTTTCTAAACCAGCACATCAAGGAACCAACAAGAATGAGAGGAGAAGATGAACCAGCAATGCTTGATCTGATATTTACCCTAAATGATTGGGATATAGGGGAAGTCAAATGGAAGCACCCTTGGGAATTAGTGATCACAGTGTATTGAACTTTGAGTACCTGGTAGAGCTAGGAATTATCCCCCCCCACCCCCGAAAAAGAGCTAGGAAACAAAATTCTGGCATACCGAAAGGGAAATTATGAGATGAGAAGCTTCCTAAGGGAAATATCTTGGGACACAGACCTCAGAGCTAAGTCTGTACAAGATATGATGGACTATGTCACCTAAAAGTGTCAGAAGGCAGTAAGCAGGTACATCCCGGCCCAAAGGGAAAAATCCGAGAAGCAAAAGAAGAATCCATGGTATAATAGGGCATGTATGGAAGCAAAGAAACTGAACAAAAGGGCATGGAGGAACTTCCGGAATAACAGAACACCAGAAAGCAGAGAGAGATACCAGAGAACCAGGAATGAGTATGTCAGGGTGAGAAGAGAAGCAGAGAAAAGTTATGAAAATGATATAGCAAACAAAGCCAAGACCAAACCAAAGCTACTCCACAGTCACATCAGAAGGAAAACAACAGTTAAAGAACAGGTAGTGAAACTTAGAACAGGCGAGGACAAGTATACCGAGAATGACAAAGAGGTGTGTGATGAACTCAACAAGAGGTTCCAGGAGGTCTTCACAACAGAACAAGGTGAGGTCACTGTGCTAGGAGAAAGAGAAGTAAACCAGGCGGCCTTGGAAGAGTTCGAAATGTCGAGAGGAGGTCAAGAGACACCTGCTGGATCTGGATGTTAGAAAGGCTGTTGGTCCAGACGGGATCTCGCCATGGGTACTGAAAGATTGTGCAGAGGCACTTTGCATGCCACTCTCCATAGTGTATAGTAGGTCACTGGAGACGGGAGACCTACCAGAAATATGGAAGACGACAAATGTGGTCTCAATATACAAAAAGGGCGACAGGCAAGAGGCACTGAACTACAGGCCAGTGTCCTTGACTTGTATACTATGCAAGGTGATGGAGAAGATCGTGAGAAAAGACCTGGTAGCACATCTGGAGAGAAAGGACTTGGTGACAAATCGCCAACATGGGTTCAGGGAGGGTAAATCTTGCCTGACTTTCTTAATAGAATTCTACGACCAGGTGACAAAGATTAAGCAAGAAAGAGAGGGCTGGGCGGACTGCATTTTCTTGGGTTGTCGGAAAGCCTTTGACACAGTTCCTCATAAAAGGCTGGTACATAAGCTAGAGAGACAGGCAGGTGTAGCTGGTAAGGTGCTCCAGTGGATAAGGGAGTACCTAAGCAATAGGAAGCAGAGAGTTACAGTGAGGGGTGAGACCTCCAATTGGCGTGAAGTCACCAGTGGAGTCCCACAGGGCTCTGTACTCGGTCCTATCTTGTTTCTGATATATGTAAATGATCTCCCGGAGCATATAGATTCACTTCTCTCAATGTTTGCGGACGATGCCAAAATTATGAGAAGTATTTAGACGGAAGAGGACTGCTTGAGGCTTCAAAAAGACCTAGACAAACTGAAGCAATGGTCGAACAAATGATTGTTAGAGTTTAACCCAACCAAATGTAATGTAATGAAGATTGGTGTAAGGAGCAGGAGGCCAGATACAAGGTATCATCTGGGAGAGGAAATTCTTCAGGAGTCAGAGAAAGAAAAAGACTTGGGATTAATATCACGCCAGACCTGTCTCCTGCAGCCCATATCAAGAGGATAACATCAGCGGCATATGCCAGGCTGGCCAACATACGAACGGCATTCAGAAACTTGTGTAAAGAATCATTCAGAACTTTGTATACCACATATGTCAGGCCAATCCTGGAGTATGCAGCCCCAGCATGGAGTCCATATCTAGTCAAGGATAAGACTAAACTGGAAAAGGTTCAAAGGTTTGCCACCAGACTAGTACCCGAGCTGAGAGGTATAAGCTACGAGGAGAGACTACGAGAATTAAACCTCACTTCGTTGGAAGACAGAAGAGTTAGGGGGGACATGATCACCACATTCAAGATTCTGAAGGGAATTGATAGGGTAGATAAAGACAGGCTATTTAATACAAGGGGCACACACACAAGGGGACACAGGTTGAAACTGAGTGCCCAAATGAGCCACAGAGATATTAGAAAGAACTTTTTTAGTGTCAGAGTGGTTGACAAATGGAATGCATTAGGAAGTGATGTGGTGCAGGCTGACTCCATACTCAGTTTTAAGTGTAGATATGATGGAGCCCTATAGGCTCAGGAATCTGTACACCTGTTGATTGACGGTTGAGAGGTGGGACCAAAGAGCCAGAGCTTAACCCCCACAAATACAACTGAGTACAACTAGGTGAGTACACAGTCACTCCACATGTCATACACAGCCACACCACATGCCACTCAAAGCCACACAGTAGTAGCTTGTCACTCCTAACTCTTCTTTCAGCAACTTGAGGTTTAGTTCCGTAGTCTCTCCTCATAACTCATACCCCTCAGCTCGGGTACTAGTCTGGTGGCATACCTCTGAACCTTCTCTCTCTCTCTGAAGAGAGAGAGAGAGAGAGCGAGAGAGAGAGATTTCAAGTAAATTCATTAATGAACATAAATGTTCAATATGTCACAATAAAGATAGAAATAAAAGATTCATTTTCAACAATTTACTATGGACATATTTAAAGTTCTAATAAAGATACATGTGTTTAAATAATGACCAAACTCCGATCATGAAACAAACTGATCGACAAAGCAACTCATCCACTTCTTCTTCTTCTTGATAGTAGTTGCAGTTTGTATGAAGGGTTAGTCCTCCCAATGACTGCACTAGTAACGATGTTAGTCGGAAAACCCGACACCATTTAATAATATTACATACAATAGGCAGATAATATTGCTGCTGTGTTGTATACACAAGTTAACCCATAGAAAATGTAGCTTGTAGTGGAATTTTCCATCAACAGAAAACGGGATATCATTGCCACATAGTACTATAAATTTACCAGCTATTCTGTTGGGAATTGTTCTTAAATACAGTAGTCTTTGGACTTTTAATATCATAGAAACATCTCATTTGAATTAACTTAATTATCAGTACCAAAATAGAGTAAATGTGACCCTTCTATCACTTATTGACATCTGGACAAAGTGAGCCAGGAGCGTCAGTAGTGGTGAGGAGGTCAGCCATTGTTTGTTTAGACCAGAGTCGTTGGAGCGAGTTCTGCTCCTGTAATTTCTCTTGGACGAAGTGTTATGGAGATCAAATCTATTGGTGCTCTAACATCATCAACACGCTGTCAACAACCACAAGGGAAGTGTCTTTCCGAATCCTTATCTAAGTCATTATTGGCCAGTAATTTTTTGTTAGATTGGAATATTTCCGGTTAGAACACGAACGATCGACTCAACACAGGTAATTAATCCTTGGCCCTTATCTAATTATATACAGTGTTTTCTCTGATATAGCTGTCATATATTAGGATTCTGGCTTTACAGCTAGTGCCCTTTCACAGGAACAAGAAGAGGAAGCAAGAATTAATCTTGGTACATCAGTTACTTGGGGTGATGGAAGCTAGCCTCTCACGAGGATAATTTGGTGTCTACATCCCAGTTGTACCTGGTGGACTACGCCTGCTGTACAAAAAGATAAGGCACCTCCAATTTTATTAATATATGTAGTTTAATACTCTAGTTTGATTGGCTGCATATATATAAATTTAATATAAACCCCCCCTAATGTGTAAGGATCGATTTGTGAGAAATATTTCAGAAATACAGTCCACTTAACATCATACAAATTGTTATCGAAATATATAAATTAACGTAAATATAAATTCTATATAAATTTATATAAATTAAATAAATATAAATCTCGCAGGTCGGTTCCCACAATGTTGGTAGATGCGTTTATGTTGAGGATGATAAGAGTTTCAAAAGTGCTTGTTGCATTGTGCTGTAGACAGAGGACCGGCGACTAAAACAGAGGTGGATGTTACAGGGAGATGCTCGATGGAAAAGGATATTTTATGTATGCTAAATATATGTTTGAAATTTACTCTGGCACTATGATGTTGGAAGCAGTGAAGGAGATAGTGTTCGATTGTTTCAGGCACCTGACAGTCGTGGCAGAGTTCGTTGATGTCTGTTCTGTACTTAGAGCTGTGTGCTGCCAGTTTGGTGTGTCCCAGCCTTAATTTGGTCATCGTTACATCAATTTCTCTACTTTTATATCAAAGCAACTCTCTCTCTCTCTCCGATCAATGTTTATTTCACGTAAATTCGATAATAAACATAAATGTTTTATATGTCTTACGAAAGACAGAAATATATTCTTCATTTTAAATATTTTACCATAGAAATATTTAAAGCTCAATTGAAGATACATATGTTTTTATATTAGCTTTCAGTAGCTTGTTGATCATGGAGTGCAGATGCCTACACACTGGCTGATATATTGTATAATTAACAAAGATATGATAAGAAAACCTAAAATATTATATGCCTTCAGAAAGACCAAAATATACACGTTTTTATGAGTGCACCAAAGGAAATATATCTTGTCGGAGAACAAAGATATATCAGTTTTAAAATAAGTTCCCAATAGCGACTCTCGCCCCATTTATTGGAGATGCTGTCCACCTAATGACCCAAAGCAACGCAAAGCCTCTTAGTAATACATAAGTAATTAAGAAATGTGGTATATTTACTCACAATAATGTTGGTACTGAATGTAGAACATAAGAGAACATATTTGTACTCTGAAATATTATAATTTCATAATGGAATAAGACGTATATATGTGGCATCAAAGGAAGTCGACGGTCCAAGAGACAATCTTGTGGAGCGACTTATCCAAGATATATTGTTGTCTGGAAAGTGTTTGGTGGCATATCAGCCTTCTGTACACAGTGATCCAGTAGTCGCACTTCTCTGCTGAAATTTGCCCAAATTTAATTTATGATATTAACAAGTAGAATGCGTAATTTTAATATTATCTAACATAACCAGCCAGAAAACATTTAAAATTTATTTTAAAATGCGTCTGGAAGTTAAATCGACTCCATAGGACCATAGTTTTGTTATATAGATACTAATCGTTATTCGTTGGTATACATTCGCTACCATGTACTGTACTTATATAAAATCTCCGATGTCTTTTCGCGCATGGAACACCGAACCGAACCGAACATAAAATATATTTTGCATGCAGTTCCAACATTATAGTGAGTATATATATCATATTTTCTTCAATACTTACGTAATGCTAGGAGGCTTTGAGTAGTTTTGGGTCATTAGATCAACAGCATCTCCAATAGATGGGGCGAGAGTCGCTGTGGGAACTTATTTTAAAATTGATATATCTTTTTTCACCAACAAGATAAAGTTCCTTTGGTGCACTCACAACAACGTTTATATCTCGATCTTTCTTAAGGCATATACTATTTTAGGCTTTATTAGCGTACATTTGTTTCACAATATATCAGCTAGTGCGAAAGCGTCCATTACCGACAAGCTACCGAACGCCACTATAAAAATATATGTATCTTCACTTGAGCTTTAAACATTTATATGGTAAAGTATTTAAAATGAAGCTAATATATCAATATTTCTTAAGACATAAAATATTCATGATTATTAACGAATTTACACGAAATAAACATTGTTATGAGAGAGAGTTCCTCTATCGATCAATCTGTGCGGGGTCGGGGCTCGGTGATTATTAAGAAACATGTATCTTCATTATAGCTTTAAATATGTCTATGGTAAAGTGTTTACAATAAACTTATATTCCTATCTTTCTTGAGGCATATGAAACATTTACGATTATTTACATTTTTACATGAAACAAACATTGTTGGGTTGAACAAACACCACACATGGGTTCACCCATCTGGTAGTTGGATCAGATTCCTATAGTGTGTCGACCAATACCATTCCCCCAGGTCTTTCTTGCTCTCCGAGTCTTGAAGAATTTCATCTCCCAAATGGTATCTTGTATCTGGCCTTCTGCTCCCTACACCTATCTTCCTTATTATATATTTGCTCGGTTTAAACTCTAACAGCCATTTGTTGGACCATTCCCTTTGTTTTTCCAGGTCAGCCTGAAGCCTCGTGCTGTCAGTTTGACAGGTTAGGCAGCTTGTTGTGGGATTGTATCCATGAGGGGTATGTAATTTGACCTTGGGGGAGAAGGGACCTCAATATAAGCCTAACGTGAATAAATACACTTTGGCTGTCTGTCCCCCGGCACAATGAATTATAATACTTTCAAAAATCCTTTCTCGCAATGCAGTTCCGCCATAAACTTTCCATCTCTTCGAACCAATCAATGTTTCCCTTAGCAACCAACTCTAAACTAATTGTTAATTATTATCAAAGCTCATTTAACACCTGGGGGTGTTGAATTATTATTTAAAGCCAAATAATCCATTGTACACAGTCCTCCCTGTATCAGGTTCTAATGCAACTCCAGGCATCACAGAAAACGCACAAAATAATGTCACTTGTAACCAGATACTATTGTAAACTCAGCAAGCAACTTTTTCCCACTCCCCCAGCTCATTATAATATGCTCGTTCCTAAAGCAACAGAAATCTCAAACGCTATCTCTCATCTGCCAGCCAGACAACAAGCATAAGTATGCACTCAACGGGATCCAAGACTTTCTAGAAGTCATGGATCAACAATAAAGCATCCAAACAACCCAGTCACTGACTGGGTTGTTTGGATGGGGTCAGCAACATCAACAGCAGCCGATTTTCCATCGTCCCTACAAAGATTCTCCCTAATATAACATCACTTGGGTTCTTGATAAACAAATGTGGCCTGATAAAAGGTATAAAGACCTTTAGCTAGTATATTAAGTAACGGGTTATCATGAGCTTATCTTGAGATGATTTCTTGGCTTAGCGTCCCCGCGGCCCGGTCCTCGACCAGGCCTCCTTTTTGTTACACCTCCCCCCCCCCCAGGAAGCAGCCCGTAGCTGCTGTCTAACTCCCAGGTATCTATTTACTGCTAGGTAACATGGGGCATCAGGGTGAAATAAACATTTTGCCCATTTGTCTCTGTCTCCACCGGGGATCGAACCCGGAACCTCAGGACTACGAATCCGAAGCGCTGTCCACCCAGCTGTCAGGGTTGCCCAAAACGCTGTGCGTATTAGTGGCTTCAGGTACTCTAGGTACTAGCTCTATCAAGAACTCTAACGTTATGTTTGTAACTCTTCTATGTATGTACTTTTTACTGAATAAACATTTGAATTTGAATTTGAAGGAGCAATATACTTGCTCCATATTCTCAGTAGCTTATGTGCAGATAATGAGAGGGTCTCTTAATTCTACATAATCAATCTCTAAGTGTTTCACATTCCTACACGTTATACGCTAATTCGTGGCTCACTAATTACAATTTGTGCCTAATTACTAATTACAAGCAGTCCCCGTGGTGCAGTGTTAAAACGCTTGCACGGCGCTTCGCGAGCGCTTTGGCCAGGGTTCGTATCCGGGTCGGGGAGGATTGGACGGGTGCCAATCCTTAACTGTAGCCTCTGGTCACCCAGCAGTGAATGGATACCTGGTTGTTAAACAATTTGGCGGTCATATTCCGGGGAAAATTAGGATTAATGACCTGCCCGAAATGCTATGCATGCTAGTGGCTTTACAAGAATATAAGAACTCTTGTATTTATAAATAAATAATATAATAAACAAAACAATAAATCTTCCCAAGTGTACAACTAATTACAATTAGTTGTAATTACAAACTGACGGATGTAACTAAGACTATTTTAAATAAATATTCTAATAATAATTAATTGTGTTGGGGGACAGGCAGCCAGAGTGTATTCATGCATGTTAGGCTTATATCGTGGTTCCCCCCCCCTAAGGTTGAGTTACTGACGCCGCCAAGAATGTAACCCCACAACAAGCTGACTAACTCCTGAGTACCTACTTAATGCTAGGTGAACAGCGCATTAAGTGATATGAAATGCGCCCAACGATTTCTGTCTCACCTGGAATTTGAATCCGGAATTCTCGATTGTGCGTTGAGAACGAGCCCGACTCTACTACCGGGACCCTATAAGAAACCACTATAGTAGTAGGCATCCTTCAGTCTCGTGAGACTATGGAGTTGCGCTCTGGTTGTCAGTCGCTCCAGGGCGCAAATCCTGGGTAGGTAGGTATAGAGGAGAAGCTAATACTCATGCAGCAGATCCCCCCTCGCCACGTTGCTGAAATTATCCAATGGAAAGGCAAATGCCAATACACATGGTTCCAGCACCGTCTCAAGAGCTGCCAGAACGAGGTCGAAGTCAACAACGAACTGCCTTAGGGGGCCCCAACTCCGGATTTTTCCTCGAGGATGACTCCTGAAGCCTTTCACAAAAGTATGGCAACAAGGCAGCCGAGGTTTGAAATCAGGGTTTCAGGAAATCGGGAAGGATGCCTTCCCCTAGATGAGCTGCCTTTCCAGGCTATCGAGTTCCATCTACCAGGAGCAACTGGTTTTAAGGCGCCAGAGACACGCCCTCGTCCCTTCTCCTATCACCAGACAGAAGGAGTTCCGATAGAAGGAGTTCCTCCGGACTTAAAGACTAAGCTACCCGTACAGGCCAGGAGTTGGACTTGGTTGTCAGAGGCTATTTGACATGCACGCTGTCCAGGACCTTTTTATAGGCAATGGAAGCTCGTCCCCAAGTACCACCCCACTGGCTATGACAACCCCTTGGAACCAAAACAACTATGCCTTGGACCGCAGTGAGTAGGATTCGAACCTACGCAGGAAGATCCCATCTGATTTCTAGTCAGACGCCTTAACCACTCGGCCATCACTGCTTTGGAAACCATTACGTACTGAAACCACTATACTCTTTGTCTAATCATCCAAATACGTACACATTACCGTGTCTTACATTGGTGACCCCAGAGTGTGTTGACAACCTGCAACCTTGCCACAGCTGTGACTGTCACCATGTTCATCGCTTACACATACTAAAGCTTCATCACTAATTACATCATGCGGGATCAGCAGCTTGTCCTGCCTACTCTCAGTCGCTGCCAGGTCACTGTTCGTCCTACAGAGACTTTTTACTTCAGCTGCTCCTTCATCACACTCATCTACCACGTTCACTGCATCCTGCTACTCTGCCGACTCAAGCACGTCACTTGCACAGTACAGGACCTACAGCTTGCGTTTCCTACTCTTCGTCGCAGCCAAGAAAAGTCAGCTCTAACAGTGCTGAATTTTGTTGTCCTGACTATCTGCCTGTGAGGGGATGGTTCACCAGCTCACTTACAATAGTGCTCTTATGCCTGTGGGAGGCCAGTACACTTGTTAAGTGCACTTGTTAAGTGTGCGGACTTAACTTTGGTAACCAGCAACTGAAACATCTAGTGTTTGGGCTTACGTGAGAGCCCCAGTCACCAGCAGTCCAGAAATGTTACCGTGGCCGTGGTAGCATGTCTGTGGACAGAGATAGAGCCGATAGCATCTCTCATTGTATAGCTAGGGCGAGACTAGTTTGCGCGGGAAAAACAGTTAGGCCTGGCGTGGGTAGCTGCGGGCCACCCGCGTGCTAGCCATTTGAGCCGTCGCCATGGAAACAGACGCCATCTTAGTAAACATCTTGAGCCGCCATGTTGGTCGGCCATCTTGGAGTTGCCCTAGGGGCTATGCTACACCGTCGCTGATTGGAGAAGAGAGGTAGGCCCCAGTATGCCTTCCTCTCATTGGTTATTCCGAGGAATACGCGGGAATCGACGGTGTGAGCGTCATTCTGGAGGAGCCATCACCCTGTCAAGACGCTCCTATGCTCAAGTTGGCCGAATTGAGTATAGTGCGTCGGGGTGGCTTAATTAACTACTCAGCTGCTGCACCTCCTGCTTCATCTACGACAGCGGTCGTCACAGAATCCGGCCGAAGTCGTCGCTTGGAGGGGAAAAGACAATGTACAGTGGGTAGAGAAGATCTTGTGATCGGTCTGGGATCGTGGGGTAATGTGCATACGAGCAGTAACAGACTCGTAGATCCCATACCAGTGATGATTAGACTTGCTAGTGCTCTGTAGCAGTCGATGGGAACGGGGAAATAAGTGTTAGTGCTTTAAGGCAGATTTCCCATGTTTGTTTAAGACGAAATCATTGTGCGCGTCACCTGTGTACGAACGCTTCACTTACCGGTGGGTCGAGGGTACGAAACAAGCCGTGTTGTGGGAGGGTTCGGTGCGCGCCATTGTACGAACGATACCGCGGAGGTACCAAGCCAGCCTACCATCACTGAGCCAGCCACCCATAGCGGGGTGCCTGATGTATAGGTATGGTGTGTGTAAGCCGGCAGTATGAATGTAAGTACCTATGTGTGTATTTCTGGTGATTAGTAGTCTCTAAAGCTTGAATTCGAGGTCAAGTGTTCCGTCGCATTGTCACGCAGCACCTGTAGGTGAAGTGAAGTGTGGACGAGGAGATAATCACCCTTGTTGTCATCTCGTCAGTCCTGTGGGACCTACGTCTTGTGAGCACAGACGTACAGTGTGTGTGTGTATGTGGGTACACACGGGAACAGAGTATATACATAGATTAGCCAAGGACTGAGAGGATGTCCATGTAATATTATATTATTCCATTGTGGTAATTATTCATTCTTGATCGTCCGTGGGACGGAGTGATATCATTTCATGTGTAGTCTTGCAGGTGTGGAATTTCAACACTGAGCGCTCAGGTATGTGGTAACGTCAGTGATTCCTGGCAATGATTATTGTGGAGTGTGCCACAGTGTGGTTTTAATTACTTGTATTGTTCCCAGGACCGTGACAAATGTGATTGTGATTATATATACATATTGTGGTTGCAGTATTAACGTAATTTTGGTAGAATTTGGTGAGTGACGAGGCTGTCGGGAGTGACAGCCCTCGCTCTGTCGAGTAACGTAAAACTCGGGAGTGTTTATTCGGCATGCGTGATCGATAAATCACTCACCCATGTGATTTAGGAGTGCGAGATCTCCTTAGTGTTCCCAATAACGTTTGATAGCTGTAGGCTACATGTGTCAGCAGTAATTGTGTATATATATATATATATATATATATATATATATATATATATATATATATATATATATATATATATATATATATATATATATATATATATATAATCGTAGTGTCACGGTGCCCAGTGTTATTGTGTTATTTACTGTGTGGTGATTGCAAATTTGGGACCTATGTTCTAGGGGTTATTGAGAGCACTGGGGTCATTTGCAACAGTAAGTAAGTAAGTAAGTGTTGAGCAGTATTCTAATGTTTGGAAATTAGAGTACTTGCAGTGTGTGTTGTTGCAAAGGGGTTGTCATTGTTAGTGATTGTTGCTAGAGTTGAGCAATCACCGTGGGTAACTGCAGTTCAGTAAAGCCATTGTGGGGGCAGTGTTCTAGAGGGTTCATGTCCTGTATGTTATTTTACTAGGTTCTGCAGTATTGTCATTGCAACCGGATTGTAACGTAAATCACTGTGATTTGTTAGTGTGATTGTCATTGTCGTGGGTGAACTCGGCTGTAGACGAGTACTTGGATATACATATATTCTCCTGTTTATCTGGTAGGACATCGAAGTCCAGTATTCAGTGAGGTGATTGCGAGGCAATTAATATAACGTAACCGAGGGAACGCCCATTGCTTAAGAGAATTTGTTCTTTTACAATATGAGTAACGTAGAATACGCTTGGGTTAATTTACTTTCCTGCAAGCAGCTACGGTAGTCTCAAGGAGCCTAGCCACCAGCCAGATAAGAATTAGAGTATTGTCTGTCGTAATTAACGGTCAGTGGGCCGGGTAATTGACGTGTTTCAGGAAGTCAAAGTGATTAATCTCGATCCTTGTTGATCGACTCACACGAAGGCTACATTGTTCCATTAACGTAACGTCGTTATTTATGTCCGGAAGTACCGGCACTTGATTGACTCGTGGGAAGAGTAACGTCATTTTAGAATAACGTAAACATGGTGCGTAATTACTGTTATTAGCCACCTGAATTGGTCTGAGTATGGAAGGCTCAGACGGAATTCATACCTTAATGTAAATTGCTGAGCCAGTGTGAAAGGTTGCGTATTTAACTGTTTAATTATTGATCTTGAGGATAGTAATTAATTACTCTAAAGGTAATCACGAGTGATTACCGTTCTCTTAGCACTTTGGACATTGTAAATCAGAGTTTACCATCGCTGAGTGATTTGTAACCGATTAACGTAAATTAACGTAACTAGTAGATTAATCAGCTGTCTTGTAGTACAGGGATTAATGGGATTTTCTCACTGAATGCTCGACGGGTAGTGTTGTGTAATTTCCGCGTTACTAGTGACAGTTGTAAGAGAAGGTTATTATATTAACGTAAATGTTATTGTTATTAACGTAAATCAATTGTATTGTTACTTGATCGTCCGTGGGACGAAGTGTTAACGTAAAGATTAATTTGAGGAAGGGTGCTGGAGTTGCCAGTGAACCCATTAGTTATTGATGTCATTGAAAGACTACTGATTTGATTGCATTGCAACCACTATTGCAGGTGTAGACTGCACTGAGGCGTAGAACAGTTAGGAGGTTACTGGAGACGTGTTTCAGAACTCACTGTGTCATTTGTTGTAATTGTGATTATAGATCTGTTAGTTCTTGCTTGCTTGTTGATTCGTCTGTGGTCACGCTTATGTTCGAGTTAGTTCATTATGCAGTCCGAGGGGCTGGTGTCTAGCTGTCATCGATAGTGTCACAGGAAGGATTTCGAGTAACGTCATTGACATTCTTTTGTTTTGTTGTAGTAGTTAGTACTTTATTGAATAAACTAAGTTGTTATGTTAACACTGTCTTTTCGTTACACCCTCACACATTATTATTGTTAGACAAATGTTCTTCACACTCGACTATTGGAGACTTATTTCTGAGCTTTGGATCAAATATACGGCACTACACAACAATAAATTATTGTTGTGAGAGCCCAGGACCTACTCGTTAGATTCGCTTCGGCGATTAGCGAAGGTCGACGACCCAAGTGGAGGGGATTTCAATTTCATTGGGGTCTCGGCGTTTGCTCGCGCCTAGTCAATTGTTCGTACAGGGTCCCAAAGTGAGGAATGAGCTGCTTACTACACTGGTGTGTTAGCTAAGCAAGTCCTTCCTCAGGGACCTAGTTGAATATCACGACAGGAATAATGGTTAAAGAATAAAGAAAATTCTTAGAAATTTTCCGAGCTCAATTCCTTATACCAAATTGCATTTATTCCAATGTACTGACGTAAGTCAGCACACCACAAAACTCTCACACTGCCTACATTATCTCCATTGGTCCTGGTGCCCGAGCTCATCCGACCCGGATCTACATGCTCCAACAGTGACCCAGGACGCATCAATCGTGCACATTCTTCTTTCCTGCTACACCTATCCTCCATGATCTTAGTGATCGGGCCAGTCCACCCAAATAAACTGACGCTGTAACCAAGACTATACTAAATAAATATAAGAAGCCACTTTACTCTTTGTGTCTTATTACCCAAATACGTAGACATAAAGAAGGTAGGAAAAGGACTGTCTGAGTATGCTACAGGGCTGACATGGCATTAGCAGAGGATGTTGCTGATCTGCATAATGTGATTAAAGCAGCATCAGAAACCCAAACCCTAATAATAGGGGATTTTAACCATGAGTCTGTAGATTGGGTAAATCTAACGACACAAGCGGAAAACATTTTCTAGCTCTGATACAGGACTCCTTTCTCATACAGAATGTAGTAAACCCCACACGAGGTAACAGCATACCAGATCTTGTGCTGACGTCGGAAGAGGGAACGATTGATCAAGTTTAGGTGAGGGAGAGCTAACCCCCTCATGTGGTAACCATATTTTATGATGGACTACAATTACAGAAACCCACATAAACCCTCATGAGTAAATAAATGGTGTACATATATTTATACACATATCTTTATATACGTATATTTTCAAAGTTATACATATTGATCACAATCTTTGACTCAAAAATACAACTTGTTAGAGCGAAAAAACTAAATAAAGAAAGTAAGAAACATTGAAAATAAATAGACAAATTTATTCCCATGAGACAACACACCTCATTTAAACACTAAAAACGCCACTTCTCCAGGCCACTACAGCTAAACTACACGAGGTAGAGACTTTTTACTTTGATTTTCGTGCTTCTTGGGTGCTACTTAACAATATCAAAAGAAAAACGCAAAATGTTCTAAATTTTTTTGTTCTTGCGCACCACAGGAATATTATTTTAAAAGATGCACAGCACAGGGGCTAACAACCCAGTCAATCTGATGATAGACCTCAATACGCATTATAATACATTCCACCACAACAACATCAATCATGGTGAGCAACTACACCAACTTTTCCTACTAAAAACATCCTTTAAATTCTAGGACATGATTTGAAAACAGATTATTGACCCACTGGAACTGGCAGACATGATATTATATTTGCTAACAAACTAGGCACACATTTTCAACACAACATATAACCTGGTCACATTCTTGCAAAATTACCCTCTCTCACAACCGATACTCTTTGAAACCATTCCACATTTTTCATACAAAAACGACTAACAGCAATACATTCAAACAAACATTATTCTAACACCGGCATATGATAGAAATATGCCCACTGACGTAGACGAACAAACCACAATCAAACGTGCAGCAGAAACATCAATACCAACAATTCACAAAAGCGATACATATTCTCCTCACCCATCAAATCAAAACATCACCTCATGTGTTATAACAAATGTATTCAAGATACACAGACGTCTATGCTGAAGGGCGTTGGCAGTGGGATTTAAAGAGGCAGGTAGGCGGTGTAGGAGGTGGGATTTAGAGCTCCTAATTTAGAGTCTGTTTTTCCAGGTGACAAGATCATGACACTAGTGCAAAGTGGCAGACTAACGTATTAAGTGTTCAAGCTGTGATAGAGCATCAATTTAGCATCAGTAACGCTGTATGAGTGGCAGTAAGAGGCCTGCGGCTGGAAAGGAAATCTAACGTTGGTGTTCAAGACCAAGCAACGTACTTCTTGGAGACAGCCAGGGAGGAGCCGCCCATTGTCAACATACCAAGTATAAGGAGAATGCACAGTATCTCTCCAGTGTATTGTATATTTTGTATTTTATATTGTAATAAACATACAATTAATGCACCGAACAATATGATAAATAAATAAATAAATAAATAAATAAATAAGTAAACAAATAAATAAATAAAAAAGAAATAAATAATAAATAAATAAATAAATAAATAAATAAATAAATAAATAAATAACAGTTTGAGTGAATAACTCCCTTTCCCCAGCGGAAGAGAAGCCAGCTGATCAAAGTAAACACTCAGTTCGCATCAAGAGCAGAGGACTAAAATTATCAACCAAAAGACAAAATAAATATACACAATATTTTACTGAGTACATAGGACAGCTGAGAGTAGCAGGGACGTTAATAAGCAATATTATTTAAATGTGGTCATTGTAACTGTGCAATTGGGCTCAGGACACAGTCAGATGTGAGGGTTGCAAACTGAT
>WNGS01130580.1:0-16617 GCA_020271785.1 Procambarus virginalis
ATATATATATATATATATATATACTATATATATATATATATATATATATATATATATATATATATATATATATTTGTGTCTGGAGAGTTTCTCATGAGTAGGTTTCTACTACTCATGAGTAGTAGAAACCTACTCATGAGAAACTCTCCAGACACAAAGCAGAACGCTTTGAAAGAGACCAATGTCGTCTATGCCTTCAAATGCCCACTTGGGGACTGTAAGCCCCAAAGAACTCAATATATAGGCAAGACACACAACATCTCTTTCCAGGCGATTAACGATGCATAAGCAACAGGGCTCTATCAAGGAACATATAATCTCTTCCCACAACCAAACCATCACAGAGAAATCTTAACAAACAACACAGAAATCATTGATAGATACAGCGACAACAGGCGGCTTGACATCTGCGAGGCACTACACATCAAGAAGTCAACACCAGCAATCAACAGCCAATTAACGCACAACTATATTCTACCCACTTCAAGACTCCGCTCCAATATAGAAACATCAAGAAATATGGGCCAATAGGCCTTCTGCAGTTACAGATCTATTCTTCCTTTAGCTTATACCCATTGTTTCGTGTTCTGTGTTTGTTCTCACCTCACCCCAAACCATTGTAACATGTCACCTCACCCAAATGCAGGTATAAAAAAGAAAAGCTGTTTAAACTCTGTTCAGTGTGTGTAACTAAAGTCTTTGAAAATGTAATAAGTTTTACGAAACGGGCTCAAGTGTCGCGTCAGACTAAGAAATAAAGAATGAATTTTGGAGAATTGATTTTTCATTTACCGTCATCAGTAAAAACAAACATAAGGAAAATTGAGAAAATTCGTGTTAGAATTATTAATCTTACTTTTTCGGTCATATTTAATAATATATATATATATATATATATATATATATATATATATATATATATATATATATATATATATATGCTCTTTGTTTTCTTCTTCGAGGATGTGGGTCCCTGCAATTGCACCAGAGGTGGTACCCTAATATATATAAATATATATATATGAAAACCAAGGATATACTGAACATCTTGTTTCAGATTCTTTACTTTAAAATGCATAACGTTTCGAATACTTCTTGTATTCATCATCAGATCTAAAAGAAAAATAGAAATCACAATCAATAACTGGCAAACAAAGAACTCATACTGAATATAACTGCCTATCAAAGAAAGGAGAATTATTAAAAAACAAAACACTTAAGCTTACTTAAAGTGATCAATACGAATAAAACTTATTAACTGTCACATAGATAGAAGCTAATTCAAAAACATTAAATTACAACAGGAATTTTATGACTACTACAACAAACCATACTATTAAACTTTCGTGAAGTGATCAACTGGAGTGAGACTTGATAGCTACCACATAGCTACTAAACACTATAACAAATATTCATATCCTGACTACAAATCTACAAAAAATGTATATAAAATACAAACAGAATAAGCGACAATAATAAAATACTACTCAAAATCGTATAAAAACTCAAATATTAAATAAAACTAAATGACAAAAAATGTATTATGTATCCTAAATAAAAAGATTATAATAATGTACAATGTCAAGATTTGAAATAAGTAAGAAAAGGCAAAAACATGGTAGACTAAAATAAAATTATAAATAAAATTAAACTACCAGAATGAACTATAAAGCAAATTACAGGGCCTACTGTGCACTACACAGTGTACAATTGAACAGCTGAAAGGTTGCTATTTAACAAAGGCCGCAGCTCCTTTATATGTAAGGATTCCATTACTCTCAAATCTGACTGGCCATTTATACAAGTGTCCAAAATTTTAAAATCAGATTCCAGCAGAGAATGATTAAACTCATAACAATGGTTTCTAATCTCCGAAAATGCTGGTTTAGACAATGGTAATCCAGTCCTAAAAGAAACTCCCCGGTGCTCAAGTATCCTAATCTTAAAGTTCCGAATGGAACTCCCGATATATCCAGCATTACACTGCTGGATATATCGTTTCACTGCGGAGCGTGAAGTGGATAATTCATTATCGTTTCTTGATGTCAAAGTGAACAACCTTAATGGGTTCAACACTAATGTTTTTAGAAAACCAACTTTTACTGGGTTAGGTTTAAATTTTAATTCTTTTGTTCCTGATATCTTTAAGAAAAATGCAATTAATACTCTACTGAATAGGGCCTATGTTTTATGTTCTAATTGGAATAACTTTGATCAAGAAATCAATTTTCTTGTGAAATTTTTTTCAAACAATGGTTATCCTTTACATATGATTTATACCTTTATAAGGAATTTCTTAAATAAGAAGTTTCACCCATCGTGTAAGATTATTACAGTAGAAAGGGATATTAAATATATTAAATTACCATTTTATGGCACTGTTAGTTTTTCTGTAAGGAGTCGTTTGAGGAAAATGTTGCAGCATTGTTATCCTCAAGTAGACTTTAGATTTATTTTTGTCAACACTAATACCATAGGCTCTTATTTTAAATTTAAAGATAAAGTGCCTACCCCCCTGTGCTCTAGTGTCGTATATATGTATAATTGTTCCAGCTGTAATGCTGGATATATCGGGAGTTCCATTCGGAACTTTAAGATTAGGATACTTGAGCACCGGGGAGTTTCTTTTAGGACTGGATTACCATTGTCTAAACCAGCATTTTCGGAGATTAGAAACCATTGTTATGAGTTTAATCATTCTCTGCTGGAATCTGATTTTAAAATTTTGGACACTTGTATAAATGGCCAGTCAGATTTGAGAGTAATGGAATCCTTACATATAAAGGAGCTGCGGCCTTTGTTAAATAGCAACCTTTCAGCTGTTCAATTGTACACTGTGTAGTGCACAGTAGGCCCTGTAATTTGCTTTATAGTTCATTCTGGTAGTTTAATTTTATTTATAATTTTATTTTAGTCTACCATGTTTTTGCCTTTTCTTACTTATTTCAAATCTTGACATTGTACATTATTATAATCTTTTTATTTAGGATACATAATACATTTTTTGTCATTTAGTTTTATTTAATATTTGAGTTTTTATACGATTTTGAGTAGTATTTTATTATTGTCGCTTATTCTGTTTGTATTTTATATACACTTTTTGTAGATTTGTAGTCAGGATATGAATATTTGTTATAGTGTTTAGTAGCTATGTGGTAGCTATCAAGTCTCACTCCAGTTGATCACTTCACGTAAGTTTAATAGTATGGTTTGTTGTAGTAGTCATAAAATTCCTGTTGTAATTTAATGTTTTTGAATTAGCTTTATCTATGTGACAGTTAGTAAGTTTTATTCGTATTGATCACTTTAAGTAAGCTTAAGTGTTTTGTTTTTTAATAATTCTCCTTTCTTTGATAGGCAGTTATATTCAGTATGAGTTCTTTGTTTACCAGTTATTTGATTGTGATTTCTATTTTTTCTTTTAGATCTGATGATGAATACAAGAAGTATTCGAAACGTTATGCATTTTAAAGTAAAGAATCTGAAACAAGATGTTCAGTATATCCTTGGTTTTCCTATTTATCTTAAAATTAAGATTCCCGAAGGGAACATCGATCATAAATATATATATATATATATATATATATATATATATATATATATATATATATATATATATATTATATTATATATATGTATATATATATATATTTATATATATATATATGTATATATATATATTTATATATGAGTTCTTTGTTTATATATATTATATATATATATATTATATATATATATATATATATATATATATATATATATATATATATATATATATATATATATATATATATATATTATATATATAATAATAAAATAAATATATATATATATATATATATATATATATATATATATATATATATATATATATGCAAACAAGCCTGAATGGTCCCCAGGACTAGATACAACTGAAAACTCACACCCCAGAAGTGACTCGAACCCATACTCCCAGGAGCAAAGCAACTGGTAACTACAGGGCGCCTTAATCCGCTTGACCATCACGACCGGACAAAAGGAAGTGATAGCCTGAGCTATATGAACCACTTCCCCGCCGGCACCTGGATGGTTATCTTGGGCATAGCATTTTATCAAATCACCTCATTTTTTGGGGCAACACGTGAGGAACACAAATGCAAACAAGCCTGAATGGTCCCCAGGACTAGATACAACTGAAAACTCACACCCCAGAAGTGACTCGAACCCATACTCCCAGGAGCAAAGCAACTGGTAACTACAGGGCGCCTTAATCCGCTTGACCATCACGACCGGACAAAAGGAAGTGATAGCCTGAGCTATATGAACCACTTCCCGCCGGCACCTGGATGGTTATCTTGGGCATAGCATTTTATCAAATCACCTCATTTTTTGGGGCAACACGTGAGGAACACAAATGCAAACAAGCCTGAATGGTCCCCAGGACTAGATACAACTGAAATATAGCTCAGGCTATCACTTCCTTTTGTCCGGTCGTGATGGTCAAGCGGATTAAGGCGCCCTGTAGTTACCAGTTGCTTTGCTCCTGGGAGTATGGGTTCGAGTCACTTCTGGGGTGTGAGTTTTCAGTTATATATATATATATGTATATATATATATATGTGTGTGTGTGTGTGTGTGTGTGTGTATGTGTGTATATCACGAAAATAAACACGTGATTAAAAATGTGACAGTGTCAGACCACGAAGGAAAATTGAAACAAGAATTTCCTTAAGTACTTTCGTATATTAATACATCTAATACTCCTCTTGTACCTGTCTGGGCAGTCACTGTTGGCATTGAGGCACATTCCTATGTTTGTTTCCTTAGTGTAGACTGCAGTGTGGAAACCTCCGCTCCTTTCCATGACTGTTACATCTAGAAAGGGCAGCTTCCCATCCTTCTCCATCTCGTAAGTGAAACGCAACACAGAATTCCGCTCGAATGCCTCCTTCAGCTCCTGCAGATGTCTGACATCAGGTACCTGTGTAAAAATGTCGTCAACATACCTGCAGTATATGGCAGGTTTCAAGTTCATGGCGACTAAGACCTTCTGTTCGATGGTACCCATGTAGAAGTTCGCAAACAGGACACCTAGGAGAGAACCCATGGCGACCCCATCTACTTGCTTATACATGTGCCCATCCGGGCTCAAGAAGGGCGCCTCTTTAGTACAAGCTTGGAGTAGTTTCCTTAGAATGTTTTCTGGTATGTCAAGAGGAGTACAGGCCGGATCACGATACACTCTGTCCGCTATCATCCCGATTGTTTCATCCACAGGTACGTTGGTAAACAGTGTTTCTACGTCCAACGAGGCTCTTATCCCTGTGGCCCGTGTTCCCCTCAGTAAGTCAACAAATTCCTTTGGAGACTTTAGGCTGAAGGCGCAAGGTACATATGGAGTCAGCAAGCCGTTGAGTCGCTTCGCCAGTCTGTACGTGGGTGTGGGTATCTGGCTGATGATTGGCTGAAGTGGGTTTCCAGGATTATGTGTCTTGACATTTCCATACACATTCCCAGGTTTATATTCCCCAATAATCTTTGGCAGGTGGAGTCCGGATTTCTTGGCGTTCACAGTTTCGATCAATTTGTTGACCTTTGCTTTCAATTCGGCTGTAGTGTCCTTCGTTACCCTTTGGAATTTAGTTTGGTCAGAGAGTATGAGGTCCATTTTTGCCAGATATTCGTCTTTTTTAAGAATGACGTATATTGGCGACTTGTCACCTCTCCTGACGACTATCTCCTTGTTCTCACGAAGGCTCCTAGCTGCCGCTTTGAGCTCGGGGGTCAGTATGGTGCTTCTGTAGTTGCCTCGATTCTTTCCTCCTTCCGCAATAAGTTCTGCTTGTAAGGTGTCTTTGGTGGTGACCTAATACATGTGCAAATACAAGTTGAAGCAGGCCTTTATTTGTGAGTGTACATGGGTGCAGGTGTGGGCGAGTGTGATGCACATGGGTGCAGGTGTGGGCGAGTGTGGTGCACATGGGTGCAGGTGTGGGCGAGTGTGATATACACACGGGTGCAGGTGTGGGCGAGTGTGATGCACATGGGTGCAGGTGTGGGCGAGTGTGGTGCACATGGGTGCAGGTGTGGGCGAGTGTGATATACACACGGGTGCAGGTGTGGGCGTGTGTGGTGCACATGGGTGCAGGTGTGGGCGAGTGTGATGCACATGGGTGCAGGTGTGGGCGAGTGTGGTGCACATGGGTGCAGGTGTGGGCGAGTGTGGTGCACATGGGTGCAGGTGTGGGCGAGTGTGATGCACATGGGTGCAGGTGTGGGCGAGTGTGGTGCACATGGGTGCAGGTGTGGGCGAGTGTGATGCACATGGGTGCAGGAATTGGCGAGTGTGATGCACATGGGTGCAGGTGTGGGCGGTAGTGTGGTGCACATGGGTGCAGGTGTGGGCGAGTGTGGTGCACATGGGTGCAGGTGTGGCGAGTGTGATGCACATGGGTGCAGGTGTGGGCGGTAGTGTGGTGCACATGGGTGCAGGTGTGGGCGAGTGTGGTGCACATGGGTGCAGGTGTGGGCGAGTGTGATGCACATGGGTGCAGGTGTGGGCGAGTGTGATGCACATGGGTGCAGGTATTGGCGAGTGTGATGCACATGGGTGCAGGTGTGGGCGAGTGTGGTGCACATGGGTGCAGGTGTGGGCGGTAGTGTGGTGCACATGGGTGCAGGTGTGGGCGAGTGTGATGCACATGGGTGCAGGTGTGGGCGAGTGTGATGCACATGGGTGCAGGTATTGGCGAGTGTGATGCACATGGGTGCAGGTGTGGGCGGTAGTGTGGTGCACATGGGTGCAGGTGTGGCGAGTGTGATGCACATGGGTGCAGGTGTGGGCGAGTGTGGTGCACATGGGTGCAGGTGTGGGCGAGTGTGATGCACATGGGTGCAGGTATTGGCGAGTGTGATGCACATGGGTGCAGGTGTGGGCGGTAGTGTGGTGCACATGGGTGCAGGTGTGGGCGAGTGTGATGCACATGGGTGCAGGTATTGGCGAGTGTGATGCACATGGGTGCAGGTGTGGGCGAGTGTGGTGCACATGGGTGCAGGTGTGGGCGGTAGTGTGGTGCACATGGGTGCAGGTGTGGGCGAGTGTGATGCACATGGGTGCAGGTGTGGGCGAGTGTGATGCACATGGGTGCAGGTATTGGCGAGTGTGATGCACATGGGTGCAGGTGTGGGCGGTAGTGTGGTGCACATGGGTGCAGGTGTGGGCGAGTGTGATGCACATGGGTGCAGGTGTGGGCGAGTGTGATGCACATGGGTGCAGGTGTGGGCGAGTGTGATGCACATGGGTGCAGGTATTGGCGAGTGTGATGCACATGGGTGCAGGTGTGGGCGAGTGTGATGCACATGGGGCAGGTGTGGGCGAGTGTGATGCACATAGGTGCAGGTGTGGGCGGTAGTGTGGTGCACATAGGTGCAGTGTGGGCGGTAGTGTGGTGGCATGGGTGCAGGTGGGTGGTGGAGGGAGCGAGGGGCACTACGCCCTCCCCCCCCCCCACACAACAACAACACCCACTAATGGAACCTGCAACACTTTTCTAGTTCCCAGCTGGCGGACCCCACCCCACCCCCTCCTAGGGAGACAGAAGAGTGGGGGAAGTGTACGGGGGAGGGAGTGGGGTGAGCAAGGGTGTAGGGGGTGAGGGTATGGGCACAGTGACGGGTAGAGTTTTGGAGAGAGAGAGAGACAGAGACAGAGACAGGCTTATATTTTAAGAGATAGGAAAAGGGAGAGAATGGACTTTTAGCTCGTCCTCCTGAAAATAACGTCGCTTTTCGCCCGTATGCGCTAGGGCCAAAAAATGGACGTAATTTGAAATGAAATCGGCTCACGAAAGTGACGTACTGTCCCGTTTTTTGTTTGAGTCCTCCGGATTACTCGGTTAGCAAAGGAAATATTCAATTAACGTTTTTCATGACGTTTTGAAACTTTAGCTGAATTTCCTGCCCACCTAACCTACCAGAGGACCCTTAACTTACTGTTTCGGGAAAAAAAAATCCCAAATTTATTTAAATTTTTTTATTTTCATATTACGTCTAATTTCGGCCATACTGGTAAACGGCGACGTAATTTGTAAGAGGGCAGGTTATACCAGTCATCAGGGGTCTTAGGGCGTGAGGAGTCATTAGAAGTGTTAAGGCGGTGAAGAGTCATTAGAAGTGCTAAAGAGAGGTATAGAGTCAGTAGAAGTGCTAAGGGGCGGTAAAGCGCCATCAGCTACCAGCCCTGGTTAAGCACCACCAAGCTTGACTGCCCAACCACTACCATAGTCCCCCCAAGTCCTGCTGACAACCATTACTGCCCCATTTTCCCGCTTGCGTCATTAGTGATGGTAATTGCCTCTCTGAGGATGCTGGCGTCAGTCGTCAGCGCCCCGAGGCGTCAGTGGGCCAGACCTCCAGCATCTACCGTCACCTTGATCTAACTCCTTGACACGTCTATGTCTTGACGTAACGTAATAGATTACGTTGTTCTCTGGTGGCGTATGGCCCTGGCCCTCCCCCTGGCGACGTACAGCCCCCCCTGGCGACGTATAGCCCCCCTGGGGCTTATAGCCCCCCCTGGCGACGTACAGCCCCCCTGGCGACGTATAGCCCCCTGGGGGCTTATAGCCCCCTTTCGAAGTATAGCTTCCCCTCCCTTGGCGGAAGGCTCTGGAGGACCGTTGTTGTGACTGGAGACGTGGCGCTGGTCGACCTCATCTCCGTAAGATGTGTCCAAGATGAAGCATCCGGAGTGACGACTTGCCATCATCTCCAGATTATTAGATACCAAACATCCGTCCTGGTAAATCTCGTATAAGGTGCTATCTATCTGGTATAGGTATTTTGTGTCTGGTATAAAGGCGCTATTTGGTATACGGTATTGAATGTGGTGTAAGGCGTTATAAATCTGGAATAGTATTATATTCATGGTACAAGGAGTAATATATGTAATATTAGGCATTACTTAAATGGTGTATACATGATTTATTCCAAATAAAGTGTTTCGTATGTGGTATAAAGCGGGAAGCATACCAGGGGAACCAGGTACCCTGGTATGAGGCAGGCAGCAGGTACCCTGGTGTGAGGCAGGCAGCAGGTACCCTGGTATGAGGCACGCAGCAGGTACCCTGGTATGAGGCAGGCAGCAGGTACCCTGGTATGAGGCAGGCAGCAGGTACCCTGGTATGAGGCAGGCAGCAGGTACCCTAGTATGAGGCAGGCAGCAGGTACCCTGGTATGAGGCAGGCAGCAGGTACCCTAGTATGAGGCAGGCAGCAGGTACCCTGGTATGTGGCAGGCAGCAGGTACCCTGGTATGAGGCAGGCAGCAGGTACCCTGGTATGAGGCAGGCAGCAGGTACCCTGGTATGAGGCAGGCAGCAGGTACCCTGGTATGAGGCAGGCAGCAGGTACCCTGGTATGAGGCAGGCAGCAGGTACCCTGGTATGAGGCAGGCAACAGGTACCCTGGTATGAGGCAGGCAGCAGGTACCCTGGTATGAGGCAGGCAGCAGGTACCCTGGTATGAGGCAGGCAGCAGGTACCCTGGTATGAGGCAGGCAACAGGTACCCTGGTATGAGGCAGGCAGCAGGTACCCTGGTATGAGGCAGGCAACAGGTACCCTGGTATGAGGCAGGCAGCAGGTACCCTGGTATGAGGCAGGCAGCAGGTACCCTGGTATGAGGCAGGCAGCAGGTACCCTGGTATGAGGCAGGCAGCAGGTACCCTGGTATGAGGCAGGCAACAGGTACCCTGGTATGAGGCAGGCAGCAGGTACCCTGGTATGAGGCAGGCAGCAGGTACCCTGGTATGAGGCAGGCAGCAGGTACCCTGGTATGTGTGGGCTGGAGCCAATGACCGAGCTTTGTGATCCCTACGGACTCATATTGATAGCGGGAGAACTATTTATTTAATGGAAATGTAACGAAAGTGGTCATGAAGGGTATTGGAGGGGGGGGGGTGATTGTGTAGGGGGGTGGAGGGGGATTGTATGGCGAGGGGTGGAGAGGTGATTGTATCTATAGAGGATTGTGTATCAGGTAAAGTCCAGGCGAATACAAAACTCAGATATTTTAAGTTAAAATTCTTCAAATACAAATATATAACTTCATACGCAAATATACTCTACTGTTCCAGTACAACTTTGGCCTCTATGGACTGGTTGTGTCCTTAGCAATCACCAACTGTGTACTGGTTAGTGTCGACGGTGGGTACAGTAACTGTGTACTGGTTAGTGTCGACGGTGGCTACAGTAACTGTGTACTGGTTAGTGTCGACGGTGGCTACAGTAACTGTGTACTGGTTAGTGTCGACGGTGGCTACAGTAACTGTGTACTGGTTAGTGTCGACGGTGGCTACAGTAACTGTGTACTGGTTAGTGTCGACGGTGGGTACAGTAACTGTGTACTGGTTAGTGTCGACGGTGGCTACAGTAACTGTGTACTGGTTAGTGTCGACGGTGGGTACAGTAACTGTGTACTGGTTAGTGTCGACGGTGGGTACAGTAACTGTGTACTGGTTAGTGTCGACGGTGGCTACAGTAACTGTGTGCTGGTTAGTGTCGACGGTGGGTACAGCTACTGTGTACTGGTTAGTGTCGACGGTGGTTACATTAACTGTGTACTGGTTAGTGTCGACGGTGGGTACAGCTACTGTGTAACAACAGACGGGATGCTGTCTCATCCCAAGTTTATCAGCATCCAATTTGAAAACAGGAATCCTTTTTAATAATGATTTGTACAAGAGTTGGTATATTTGTCTCGTGTCCTTCCACTCTTTTTGTCAATCTGGTTATCCACCTCATGCCCCTGTTTAGATAGTACCTATTGTGACATTCGTCAATAGTCTGAATTCGTACTTACTTAGCTTTTAGATATTAGAGTACTGACTAGTAAGGAATTGTTTTTAAATAAATTAAGCTAAAACACAAACTTAAATATTCCTGGGCCTAGTATAGCACGGATGTGTACTATATTACGCCTCAGTTATTGTGTATTGGGCCTAGAAAGGTTAGGTTAGTTTAGTTTATCAAAGCAACACAAGTAAGAAATAATTTTCGGGGTTGTCCAACTCAATAGTTCAGATTTCTACTTTCTAATTTCGTTGTGCGTGGGTATATATTCTGTGGTCCTCATCGCTACGATTTCGCCCGTATGCGCACTATGGTAAAAAATGGTCATAATTTTAAATGAAATCGGCTCACGAAAGTGATGTACTGTCCCGTTTTCTGTTTGTGTCCTCCGGCTTACTCGGAAAGGTTAGGAGAGAAAACTTTCAATTAACATTTTTCACGACGTTTTGAAACTTAAGGAGAATTTCCTGCCACATAACCTACCAGAGGACCCTTAACTTACTGTCTTGGAAAAAAAAAATCCAAAATTCACATTCCGCAGCAGAAGGATGGGCCGGAGTATCTGGTCACTGGTGGGTGATGGTTGTTATTAAAGATTCGCTACCTGGAACAAAAAGTTCCAAGTAGCACGGGCTATGGTGAGCCCGTAGTGGATGCTCTTAACACGGCTGTGGTGTCGTCATTGCTGGTCAACAATTAAGATGCACACAATTTAAGATGCACACTTCTCAGAGGCTTCAGATGCTGTGTTATTCTCGTACACTTCCTCCTCCTCCTCCTGTCACATCATTCCAACATTCCCATTTGTCGCTCGCTCGTCGACGATGCGGTATTGTTCTTATATTGTCTGTATATCTCGCGTGTTGTATTAGTGCTGCCCACACAACCCCGGTCATTAGCGCTTCTTCAGTTCATGTCTCAAGGTTCTGGAGAGGTACAGTGTTGGACAAGAGAGTAAGGTGGTGGTAGTCCTTCCCATAAGACGAGGGCGTTGGTCCATGTATAAAGATGCACAGTGTTCAGCGCCACAAGTCTTGCTTTGATATAACCACAAAACGGAAATCAAATAATTTAATGTCATAACTATTCCAAGTTTTTCATTACGCAATTCGTAATTATATTACTAACTTTTACCGCGTGTTAATAAAACGTTTAAACCACTATCATGCCCACGAACGTCTTGTAAGACAGACACACACACACACACACACACACACACACACACACACACACACACACACACACACACCACACACACACACACACACACACACACACACACACACACACACACACACACACACACACACACACACACACACACCACACACACACACACACACACACACACACATAGACTGCATATTTTTGGATTGTCAGAAAGCCTTTGATACAGTGCCACACAAGAGGCTAGTGAAAAAGCTGGTGATGCAGGCTGGAGTGAAATGGAAGGTACTCCGTTGGATACAGGAGTACCTAAGCAACAGGAGACAACGAGTCAGTGTGAGGGGTGAGGTCTCAGATTGGCGAGACGTTACGAGTGGAGTCCCGCAGGAGTCAGTCCTTGGACCTATACTGTTTCTGATATATGTAAATGATCTCCCAGAGGGTATAGAATCGTTTCTCTCAATGTTTGCCGTTGATGCAAAAATTATGAGGAGGATTGAAACGGAGGACGATAGTAGGAGGCTACAGGATGACGTAGACAGACTGAGTGAATGGTCCAACAAATGGCTGTTGAAGTTCAACCCGAGTAAATGCAAAGTAATGAAACTAGGCAGTGGAAATAGGAGGCCAGACACAGGATACAGAATAGGAGGTGAAGTACTTAATGAAACGAACAGAGAGAAAGATCTAGGAGTTGATATCACACCAAACCTGTCTCCTGAAGCCCACATAAAAAGAATAACGTCTGCGGCATATGCGAGGCTGGCTAACATCAGAACAGCGTTCAGGAACCTGTGTAAGGAATCATTCAGAATCTTGTACACCACATATGTAAGACCAATCCTGGAGTATGCGCCCCCAGCATGGAGCCCGTACCTTGTCAAGCACAAGACGAAGCTGGAAAAAGTCCAAAGGTATGCCACTAGACTAGTCCCAGAACTAAGAGGCATGAGTTACGAGGAAAGGCTGCGGGAAATGCACCTTACGACACTGGAAGACAGAAGAGTAAGGGGAGACATGATCACAGCCTACAAAATCCTCAGAGGAATCGACCGGGTAAACAAGGATAAACTATTCAACACTGGTGGGACGCGAACAAGGGGACACAGGTGGAAACTGAGTACCCACATGAGCCACAGAGACGTTAGAAGGAACTTTTTCATTGTCAGAGTAGTTAACGGATGGAATGCATTAGGCAGTGATGTGGTGGAGGTTGACTCAGTACACAGTTTTAAATGTAGATATGATAGAGCCCAGTAGGCTCAGGAATCTGTACACCAGATGATTGACAGTTGAGAGGCTGGACCAAAGAGCCAAAGCTCAACCCCCGCAAGCACAAATAGGTGAGTACAAATAGGTGAGTACACACACACACACACACACACACACACACACACACACACACACACACACACACACACACACAGGGCTGTGTGTGGTAGGGCCTCGCGGTTGAGTTGTCAGTTCTTGGGGATGGTAGTCCTAATGACCCGGGTTCGATTCCCAGCGGAGGCGGAAAAAAAAATGGCCAGAGCTTCTTTCACCCTGATGCGCCTGTTCACCTAGCAGTAAACAGGTACCTGAGAGTTAGACAGCTGCTACGAGCTGCTTCCTGGGAATGTGTGTGTGTCTTAGAGAGAAATATATGAAGTAGATATAATAGAGGAAAAATAGACTGGTTAGAAAGGCGGCGTCCAAGAGCTAATAGCTGGATTCGACAGGCACAAATAGTAAATACACACACATGCACATGGGCGCGCGCCGAACATACTGGAGTTTTATAATAAAGTAAGGAGAATAAGACAGCATAAAAACAGGTTGGGCACATTTCGAATTTGTAGACTACCAAAAAACCTTTGAAACAATAACACAGAAGAGATTACTATACAAACTTTAGAGGCAGGCGGGAGCAAGTGGAAAACAATGACATGGGAATATCTAAGAGACAGAAGTTTGAGTGATAGAGAAGAGGCGAGAAGTGGGACTGGCGTTGGGTAACAAGCGGAGTGCCTCAAGGATCACTCCTCTGACCCATATTATTTCTAATATATGTTAATGACCCATCTGTAGGAATTGTCCTGTCTGTCACGGTTTGCAGACGTTGAACAAATTATTGAGAGTAGTTGAGGCTGATAGAGATTGTAATATACTTAAAGATGACTAGACAAGTTATAGAATTGGTCCGAGAAATGGCTTCTGGATTTTAACACCAGGAAGTGTAGGTAACGGAAACTGGAACCGGTGCCAGGAGACCAGAAGGACAGTACACAGTGAAGGGGAACCGCCTCCCTGTAACAACTAGGAAGACCTGGGAGTGGACATAACACCAAACCTAACTCCTCCGGTTTATATAAATATGATAACGACAACAGAATACACTCGCGTAGAAAGAGTTAGAACACCATTAGAACAGATCTAAATGGCTCCTAAATATGGAGGCATTTAGATCGCTGTACACCACCTACGTGAGACTAGTCTTAGAGTATGCAGGCCCATCCTGGCAACATAAAATCTATAAAAACACATTAGGGTATTGGAAAAAGTTCAGAAGTTTGCAACATGGCCCGTCCCAGAATTGTGAGGGATAGTGTATGAGGAGAGACTGAAGGAGCTAAACCTGTCTGAAAGGGGAATATAATCGAGATGCCTGGAAGAGGAATATAATGGAGGCATCAGACGTGTCATACAAGATCCTGCCTCACCTCTCCCACTCTGCCAAGCGACCCATGATAATCCTGTCACTTTCAATCATCTTCTTTGTGTTTACAATTACCAGGATGACCAATTATACTGTTCGCTCACTTATCTTAATTGCTCTCGGGCTCGTGTATATATATATATATATATATATATATATATATATATATATATATATATATATATATATATATATATATATATATATATATATGGGGGATAAATGGGGGACGAAGCACATACAAAGATTAATCAGGTGTAATAGGCCTGTTATGTTGAGCAGTGTCTTCTGTGTTGGCATCGTTATGTTCTGGTCTTGTTCTTACTCTCATGGTGGGTAGAGTAAATAGTTCCCTGATTTGGGTGTTCATGGTAGGTTGTTCTATTCTTATGTGAATTGCTTCAAGAATTTGTAATCTTCTTACATCTTGGGTTTTGTCTATTATACAGGTATTTTTGTTCAACATTTCTCTTGTTAGGGTGATGTCATAAGCTTGTCTTATGTGATTCCTGGGGGCACCGGATTGAAGATGACATGTCAAACGCCTCGTCAGCTTGGTCGACGTCATACCTATGTACTTAGATTGAAGGTTACATCCTTCGTGGGGGCAAGTGTACATGTATACAACGCTTGACTGCTGTAGAGGGTTCTCCGTCGGCTTCGGCCTGTTTTTGATAAGGAGTTCGGAAGTCTTCTTGGTTTTGTAGAATATGATCAGGTCTATGTTTTGATTAGGAGTAATGCTTTTACTCCTTTACGGATTATTTCTTTCATTATTCTTTCCTCTTTTATATGTTCACTGTGCATGGTTGATTTGTAATATAATTTTATTGGAGGTATTGTGGTTTCTGTTCTAGGTTCAGGATTGTACCATCGGTCCAAGTGTCTTCTTATAGCAGCGTTTATTTCCGCGTTGCTATATCCGTTGTTCACCAATACCTGAGTTATTCTTTCAAACTCTACTCACGTTGCTCCATTCAGAGCAGTGGGTAAGCACTCGACGAATATAAGCATTGAGAACACTGGCTTTGTATCTTTGGGGGCACTCACTTCTACCGTTCAGGCATAATCCTATGTTGGTGGGCTTGGTATATACGTTGGTGCTTAAAGAGGTTCCTGTTTTTGTTATTAGTACATCCAAGAATGGCAGACTGTTATTTTCACTATTTTCATGTGTAAATCGGAGTACTGACTCTCTCTCTAGATGGCTTTTTAGATCAATTAGTTCATCTGAGTCTTTTACTATTACGAATATGTCATCTTCATAACGACAGAATACAGTGGGTTTTTGTCTGCTACTGAAGACACTGTCTTCGATGGTTCCCATGTAGAAATTAGCAAATAAAACTCCTAAGGGGAAGCCCATTGCTACTCCGTCTATTTGTAGATACGTGTCTCCTTGTGGACTGATGAAAGGGGCTTCCTTTGTACATGCTTCGAGAAGACTCTTCAAGTGTGGCTCAGGTATGTCTAATTTGGGGGTGCTCTCGTCTCTGTATACTCTGTCCAGTATCATTCCTATGGTTGTGTCGACTGGGACGTTGGTAAATAGGGATTCCACGACCAGGGAAGCAATGATTCCATCGGGCTGAGTAGTTTTGATTAATTCTAGGAAATCTGTTGATGATTGTAGACTATACTTGGACTATACAAGTATAATCTACAATCATCAGCAGATTTCCTAGAATTAATCAAAACTACACAGCCCGATGGAATCATTGCTTCCCTGGACGTCCAATCCCTATTCGACGTCCAGGGAACCCTAGTAGAACCCGTAAGAATGCCAACAGGTCATCAACAGGAACCCTAGTGAACAGAGCCGTAACATCAAAACTCACAAGTTTAAAATCAAAATGTAATTTCAAACCCGACAACTTGTTAACCAAGTTCAAGTTGTTTGTCATGTGTGAGTTGGAAATAGAACC
>WNGS01130592.1:0-13896 GCA_020271785.1 Procambarus virginalis
AATACAAAAATACATATCATTATAAGTAAGTAAGATTTATATTTGTTGTCATTTAAAATAATATTGTAGATTAGATAATAAATAAACAAAGCTCAGCTGTTGGAAACATGAGACTTAGAGGGTTGATTGGCTCACAAAATAGGTTAATCTGACGAACCTCTCAACTTCGCGGTTACTATAAACTGTTTGATCGAATCAGAGAATAATTAAGCTGAGAAACTGTAACTCCTGTGAAATTAAATCAATGCAGATTAAACTTTCTGGTTAAAACATTGAAGATAGGTAGAAAATGTGGATTATGGTGACGAGAGTCATAAAATCCAGTTCTATAATATATATATATATATATATATATATATATATATATTATATATATATATATATATAATATATATATATATATTAAATATATATATATATATGTCGTACCTAGTAGCCAGAACGCACTTCTCAGCCTACTATGCAAGGCCCGATTTGCCTAATAAGCCAAGTTTTCATGAATTAATATATTTTCTCTATTTTTTTCGTATGAAATGATAAAGCTACCCATTTCATTATGTATGAGGTAATTTTTTTTTATTGGAGTTAAAATTAAAGTAGATATATGATCGAACCTAACCAACCCTACCTAACCTAACCTAACCTATCTTTATAGATTAGGTTAATTTAGATAGCCGAAAAAGTTAGGTTAGGTTAGGTTAGGTAGGTTAGGTAGTCGAAAAAACATTAATTCATGAAAACTTGGCTTATTAGGCAAATCGGGCCTTGCATAGTAGGCTGAGAAGTGCGTTCTGGCTACTAGGTACGACATATATATATATATATATATATATATATATATATATATATATATATATATATATATATATATATATATATAATATATATATATATATATATATATATATATATATATATATATATATATATATATATATATATGCAAACAAGCCTGAATGGTCCCCAGGACTAGATACAACTGAAAACTCACACCCCAGAAGTGACTCGAACCCATACTCCCAGGAGCAACGCAACTGGTATGTACAGGGACGCCTTAAACCACTTGACCATCACGACCGGACATAAGGAAGTGATAGCCGAGGCTATATGAACCACTTCCCCACCCGCACTCGGATGGTAATCTTGGGCATTTGTGTTCCTCACGTGTTGCCCCCAAAAATGAGGTGATTTGATAAAATGCTATGCCCAAGATTACCATCCGAGTGCCGGCGGGAAGTGGTTCATATAGCCTCGGCTATCACTTCCTTATGTCCGGTCGTGATGGTCAAGTGGTTTAAGGCGTCCCTGTACATACCAGTTGCGTTGCTCCTGGGAGTATGGGTTCGAGTCACTTCTGGGGTGTGAGTTTTCAGTTGTATCTAGTCCTGGGGACCATTCAGGCTTGTTTGCATATATATATATATATATATATATATATATATATATATATATATATATATATATATATATATATATGCGTGTGTGTGAGAAAGCTGCATGAATGCGCAAGCCATATATCACTAAGAGCACTTTGACCCGGCCAGGATTCGAACCCATGCCGTCCAGGATCACCCCTAAACGTACACAGTACCATGACCACCGCACCAATGATCGTCTATCATTGGTGCGGTGGTCACGGTACTGTGTACGTTTAGGGGTAGTAGGTTCATGAAAGAGAAAACTTGCCGCTCTAGGGTCTCTTGTGGTGTCAATGAGCTTGGAACCAAGATCCATAAGAAACCTTCTTGCACTCTCTCCCCATGGGCCTAGGGTCTCAGACCCTATTGGAACGAGGTTGTACCGATGATCTAATTGCCTGTACTTGGCTGACTTGTCTCTTTCTCTGTGTGTCGCCGCGGCTCCTGCTGTGCCGGCAGAGAGGTTGATGTATGTGGCTGCCAGGGTGGATACGCAAGTATAGTCCCATGCCAACTGTCTGCCACCCTTCCACGGACGCATTGTGATTCCGTCTGGTCGGCCGGCAAAGCTAACAGTCACGGTTCAGAAGGTTGCGGGGCTCTCTCTCCGCTGGACACTGAGCAGAGGCAAGACTTCTTTTAATGATGTCGTTGACTTCGTCGTGTCTAGAGTGCCAACCACCAGATTTTCCACAGTGCAGGCCATGCAATTCATATTCGTCAGCATCTGCCTCGCCGCAAATACACCTATGAACAGTGTGGATAGGGGCAGGAAGACGGAGAGCGATTGACTAGTCCGTGACTAGAAAATGGTCGCGTGTCATGTCCCATTTTCTTTGTGTTGTCAAGGTTGCGTTGCCTCTGCAATATATATGATTTCCGGCAGCACTCTCACGTGGTCTCACGTTATCCGGACTTGTCTAGTTCCCGCTGGTCTGCATGTGTTACACGTGTTGTGAGCTGGCCTGCAGGTGTTACACGTGTTGTGAGCTGGCCTGCAGGTGTTAAACGTGTTGTGAGCTGGCCTGCAGGTGTTACACGTGTTGTGAGCTGGTCTGCAGGTGTTGCACGTGTCGTGAGCTGGTCTGCAGGTGTTGCACGTGTTGTGAGCTGGCCTGCAGGTGTTACACGTGTTGTGAGCTGGTCTGCAGGTGTTACACGTGTCGTGAGCTGGTCTGCAGGTGTTACATGTGTTGTGAGCTGGTCTGCAGGTGTTACATGTGTTGTGAGCTGGTCTGCAGGTGTTACATGTGTTGTGAGCTGGTCTGTAGGTGTTACATGTGTTGTGAGCTGGTCTGCAGGTGTTACATGTGTTGTGAGCTGGTCTGCAGGTGTTACATGTGTTGTGAGCTGGTCTGCAGGTGTTACATGTGTTGTGAGCTGGTCTGCAGGTGTTACACGTGTTGTGAGTTGGTCTGTAGGTGTTACATGTGTTGTGAGCTGGTCTGCAGGTGTTACACGTGTTGTGAGTTGGTCTGCAGGTGTTACACGTGTTGTGAGTTGGTCTGCAGGTGTTGCACGTGTTGTGAGCTGGTCTGCAGGTGTTACACGTGTTGTGAGCTGGCCTGCAGGTGTTGCACGTGTTATGAGCTGGTCTGCAGGTGTTGCACGTGTTATGAGCTGGTCTGCAGGTGTTACATGTGTTGTGAGCTGGTCTACAGGTGTTGCACGTGTTATGAGCTGGTCTGATGACTTTAGCCTAATCCAACCCAACCTAATTGTAACCTAGCCTAGTATATCCTGCAGTACAGCACCTACGTTCTCGATTCATAGTCGGGATACCAGGTTCAATCCCCGGGCGGGACAGAAACGGTTGGGCATGTTTCTTTTCACCTCATGCCTCTGTTCAAACAGGTACCCCAGGAGTTAGGCAACGGCCGTGGGGTTGCATCCTGGGTTAGGTCAGTATTTAGATCTAATATACAGGCTTCCTGTATATACACAGGCTTCTTGTCTCCGAAAAAAATGATTATACAAAGATTTTAGCAATTAGAAAACGAGCTCTGAACAAAAAGGCTGACTCGTCTATTCCTTAAAAATTACATGTCAGAAAAATCTCACATTGTTTCAGTTTCATGATTATTTAGCTTCTTGTGCTTATTATTTTACCCCCACTGGGATAAAATCCCCTGTGGGGGTAAAATACCCAACTGGGGGTAAAATATCCCCACTGGGGTAATATCTCCCTGGCAATTGTTAAAGTCATTAATTCTTAGATATAACAAAGTATTTAATTAGAACCCGGAAGGCATCTGATTAGAATACTACTACGATACAGGAAGCACCAGGTACAGGAAATATCTGACTGAGGTGTAGATACAGATAAGTGCAACACTGGCAGCTACAACACTGGCAGCTACAACACTGGCAGCTACAACACTGGCAGCTACAACACTAACAGCTACAACACTGGCAGCTACAACACTGGCAGCTACAACACTGGCAGCTACAACACTAACAGCTACAACACTGGCAGCTACAACACTGGCAGCTACAACACTGGCAGCTACAACACTGGCAGCTACAATACTGGCAGCTACAACACTGGCAGCTACAACACTGGCAGCTACAATACTGGCAGCTACAACACTGGCAGCTACAACACTGGCAGCTACAACACTAACAGCTACAACACTGGCAGCTACAACACTGGCAGCTACAACACTGGCAGCTACAACACTAACAGCTACAACACTGGCAGCTACAACACTGACAGCTACAACACTGGCAGCTACAACACTGGCAGCTACAACACTGGCAGCTACAACACTGGCAGCTACAACACTGGCAGCTACAATACTGGCAGCTACAACACTGGCAGCTACAACACTGACAGCTACAACACTGGCAGCTACAACACTGGCAGCTACAACACTGACAGCTACAACACTGGCAGCTACAACACTAACAGCTACAACACTGGCAGCTACAACACTGGCAGCTACAACACTGGCAGCTACAACACTGGCAGCTACAACACTAACAGCTACAACACTGGCAGCTACAACACTGGCAGCTACAACACTGGCAGCTACAACACTGGCAGCTACAACACTGGCAGCTACAACACTGGCAGCTACAACACTGGCAGCTACAACACTGGCAGCTACAAAACTGACAAATACAACACTGGCAGCTACAACACTGACAAATACAACATTAGCAGCCACAACAGTGACAAATACAACACTGGCAGCTACAACACTGACAAATACAACACTGGCAGCTACAACACTGACAAATACAACACTAGCAGCTACAACACTGACAGCTACAACACTGGCAGCTACAACACTGGCAGCTACAATACTGACAAATACAACACTGGCAGCTACAACACTGACAAATACAACACTAGCAGCTACAACACTGACAGCTACAACACTGGCAGCTACAACACTGGCAGCTACAACACTGGCAGCTACAACACTGACAGCTACAACACTGGCAGCTACAACACTGGCAGCTACAACACTGGCAGCTACAACACTGGCAGCTACAACACTGACAGCTACAACACTGGCAGCTACAACACTGGCAGCTACAACACTGGCAGCTACAACACTGGCAGCTACAATACTGACAGCTACAACACTGGCAGCTACAACACTGGCAGCTACAACACTGACAGCTACAACACTGGCAGCTACAACACTGGCAGCTACAACACTGACAGCTACAATACTGACAGCTACAACACTGGCAGCTACAACACTGGCAGCTACAACACTGACAGCTACAACACTGGCAGCTACAACACTGGCAGCTACAACACTGGCAGCTACAACACTGACAAATACAACACTGGCAGCTACAACACTGGCAGCTACAACACTGACAAATACAACACTGGCAGCTACAACACTAGCAGCTACAACACTGACAGCTACAACACTGGCAGCTACAACACTGGCAGCTACAATACTGGCAGCTACAACACTGGCAGCTACAACACTGACAGCTACAACACTGGCAGCTACAACACTGGCAGCTACAACACTGGCAGCTACAATACTGACAGCTACAACACTGGCAGCTACAACACTGGCAGCTACAACACTGGCAGCTACAATACTGGCAGCTACAATACTGGCAGCTACAACACTGACAGCTACAACACTGACAGCTACAACACTGGCAGCTACAACACTGGCAGCTACAATACTGACAGCTACAACACTGGCAGCTACAACACTGGCAGCTACAACACTGGCAGCTACAATACTGGCAGCTACAATACTGGCAGCTACAACACTGACAGCTACAACACTGACAGCTACAACACTGGCAGCTACAACACTGGCAGCTACAACACTGGCAGCTACAACACTGGCAGCTACAACACTGGCAGCTACAATACTGACAGCTACAACACTGGCAGCTACAACACTGGCAGCTACAACACTGGCAGCTACAACACTGGCAGCTACAACACTGGCAGCTACAACACTGGCAGCTACAACACTGGCAGCTACAATACTGACAGCTACAATACTGACAGCTACAACACTGGTAGCTACAACACTGGCAGCTACAACACTGGCAGCTACAACACTGGCAGCTACAATACTGACAGCTACAATACTGGCAGCTACAACACTGGTAGCTACAACACTGGTAGCTACAACACTGGCAGCTACAACACTGGCAGCTACAACACTGGCAGCTACAACACTGACAGCTACAATACTGACAGCTACAATACTGACAGCTACAACACTGGCAGCTACAATACTGACAGCTACAATACTGGCAGCTACAACACTGGCAGCTACAACACTGACAGCTACAACACTGGCAGCTACAATACTGACAGCTACAACACTGACAGCTACAATACTGACAGCTACAATACTGGCAGCTACAACACTGGCAGCTACAACACTGACAGCTACAACACTGGCAGCTACAATACTGACAGCTACAACACTGACAGCTACAACACTGGCAGCTACAACACTGACAGCTACAACACTGACAGCTACAATACTGACAGCTACAACACTGACAGCTACAACACTGGCAGCTACAACACTGACAGCTACAACACTGACAGCTACAATACTGACAGCTACAACACTGACAGCTACAACACTGGCAGCTACAACACTGACAAATACAACACTGGCAGCTACAACACTGATAAATACCACACTGCCAACTACACTACTGACAAATACAACACTAGCAGCTACAACACTGACAAATACAACACTGGCAGCTACAACACTGACAATACAACACTGGCAGCTACAACACTGACAAATACAACACTAGCAGCTACAACACTGATAAATACCACACTGCCAACTACAATACTGACAAATACAACACTAGCAGCTACAACACTGACAAATACAACACTGGCAGCTACAACACTGACAAATACAACACTGGCAGCTACAACACTGACAAATACAACACTAGCAGCTACAACACTGATAAATACCACACTGCCAACTACAATACTGACAAATACAACACTGGCAGCTACAACACTGACAAATACAACACTGGCAGCTACAACACTGACAAATACAACACTAGCAGCTACAACACTGACAAATACAACACTGGCAGCTACAACACTGGCAGCTACAACACTGATAAATACCACACTGCCAACTACAACACTGACAAATACAACACTAGCAGCTACAACACTGACAAATACAACACTGGCAGCCACAACAGTGACAAATACAACACTGGCAGCTACAACACTGACAAATACAACACTGGCAGCTACAACACTGACAAATACAACACTGGCAGCTACAACATAACAGAGCTACCACTGATAACCAAACCACTGGTCAAGAGGCCACAGCGGTATGTGACGGGGAAGATATCTCTGCGAGTTCATGCAGCTTGAACGACACCACAACCTGACGAATCCTCTTACTAAAGCCGTAGCAAGTTTCAACGCATACGTCTCGTATAACGCACACGACGCATACACAACACGTTCAACGCGCGCGTTTACGGGCTCACCATAGCCCGTGCTACTTGGAGCTTCTTGTTCCAGGTAACGAATCTTTAACAACAACAACAACGCGCGCGTCATCATTCGCAGCGTTACTCTCCACACGTATTCATTTTGTGTTTGTTTCCATTTTATTTCAGGATTGGTGAATTTTTAACAACGTGCGGTTGGACCTCGACAAATTGAGGGGTAAAAACGCGCTCGCCCAACGTGGGGCTCGAACCCACGACCCCGAGATTAAGAGTCTCGTGCTCTACCGACTGAGATAGCCGGATTAGGATAATACTAGATAATTTCTACTATAACAGCAGTAGATTTCCTCTATAACAGCAGTAGATTTCCTCTATAACAGCAGCAGATTTCCTCTATAACAGCAGTAGATTTCCTCTATAACAGCAGTAGATTCGAACACTTGATAGGGGCAACACCAACCAGCCTTACGAGTTTGGCCATATAATTCCCAAGACGAGTTCTGGGGGATTATATGGGATTATATGGATTTTGGTCCTGACTACCAACAGATATTACGTGTTTTTGTTTTTGTTAATAATTACTTTGTTTACCGGTTTAAGTCGATGGTCAGCGAGCACTCTTGGACTAGCCGGAAGTTTCCAAACTTCCGTTTAAACGTTTAAACTTACCGTTTAAACTTACCGTTTAAACTTAACGTTTAAACTTAACGTTTAAACTTAACGTTTAAACTTAACGTTTAAACTTAACGTTTAAACAAACGTTAGGCTACGGTAGCGAGGCTGTTGATGACCGAGCAAGATGGGCGGTTGGTGTGTCTTCAGGTTGCAAGTACTTATAGATCCAGCCTTTCAAGGTTCTTCTCATATTGATCTTATATATTACGCCTTTTTTTTTAAGGATGGGTATATTATAGAACTGGATTAAAGATTAGGCTACATAAGGATTAGCATTAAGGTTTAGGCTACATTATAGAACTCGATTAAGGATAAGGCTACGTTATAGAACTGGATTATGGATTAGGCTACATTATAGAACTGGATTAAGGATAAGACCACATTATATATAGAATTAAAAATTAGCCTACATTATAGAACTAGATTATGGATTAGGCTACATTATAGGACTGGATTAAGGATAAGGATACATTATAGGACTGGATTAAAAATTAGCCTACATTATAGAACTAGATTATGGATTAGGCTACATTACAGAACTAGATAAAGGATTAGGCAACATTATAGAAGTGGATTAAAGAATAGGCTATATTATAGAACTAGATTAAGGATTAGGCTACATTATAGAACTGCATTAAGGATTAGCCTACATTATAGAACTGGATTAAGGATTTGGATATATTACAGAACTGGATTAAGAATTACGCTACATTATGGAACTGGATTAAGGATTAGGCTGCATTATACAACTGGATTAAGGATTAAGCTACATTATAAAACAAGATTGAGGATTAGGTTACATTATAAAACTGGATTATAGATTAGGCTACGTTATAGAACTGGATTATAGACTAGGTTATAAAATAATAATATTAATGAGGATTTAATTATCTTCGTGACCAATACGAGATGATACATTTGTCAATTAACATTGAACGAACAACAAGGATTTCAGAGAACAAGAAAAAGTTGAATGTATAATTAAATCATATTTTTGTTGTCGGCGATTGCGGGACCGTTCTTGTGTTGATGGAGGCCTCCTCTCCCCCCTCCCCACACACACACGCATACACTCACAAACACACACACACACACACACACACACACACACACACACACACACACACACACACACACACACACACACACACACACACACACTGTGTTTACACTGCCTACGTGAGGCCAGTCTTAGAGTATGTCGTGCCATCATGGAGTACCCACCTGAAAAAACACATAAGGAAACTGGAAAAGGTTCAGAAGTTTGTGACGAGGCTCGTCCCAGCGTTACAAGGGATGGGGTATGAAGAGTGCCTGAAGGAACTGAGCCTTACGAGACTAGAAAAAAGAAAGGAGAGAGGGGGGGGATATGATAGGAACGTTTAAAATACTCAGGGGGATTGACAGAGTGGACATAGACGAAATGTTCACACGGAATAGTAACAGAACGAGGGGACATGGGTGGAAGCTGGAAACTCAGATGAGTCGCAGAGATGTTAGGACAATATCTAACTCTGGCCCCAGACATCACTCGGTACCCCTACTCAAATCTCTGAATATGCTAGATATTAAGTCACTGCACATTCTCTCATGTGTATTATACATATATAAAACGCTGAACTGTAATGGCAATCCTGACCTCAAAAGCTTCATTGAAGGTTGTAACAGAACCCATGAGCACCACATCAGAAATAAATACAGTTTTGATATTACAAGAGTACAACTTAATCAAACTAGAAATGCTCTACAAATCAAGGGTCTCAGAATGTGGAATGACCTTCCCAACCATGTTAAAGACTGTACCTCTCTCAACCAGTTTAAGATAAAAACGAAGCACTACCTAATAAATTCCCTGTAACCTACCTTACCCTCTATTGTCAACCCGTGTCTTTTTTTTTATATACAACGCTGTTTGTCGACCTAATTGTATTTGTGCTGCTTTTTCTGCCATGTTCCCCCCTTTTTTATCCCTATTTTTATTTGATCCTTACACATTTTATTCTTTATACTCAATTAGTATTAAGCTTTAGTCATTTAAGTTTTTCATGCCCGAAACGCTTTGCGTAATAGTGGCTTTAGGCATTGTATTTATACTAGCCCTATCTATAAATCAATCATTCCTTGTAAAATCCCTTGTATGTATGTATCTTACCTAAATAAACACTTTATTTTTTTTTTTTATAGGAAGTTTTCTTTTAGCGTGAGAGTAGTGAAAAATGGAATGCACTTAAGGAACAGGTTGTGGTAGCAAATACTATTAATCATTTTAAAACTAGTTATGATAGGAAAATTTTAAAACTAGATATGATAGGGAAACAACCGATGGTTCGAAAGGCGGGATCCAAGAGTCAATGCTCGATCCTGTAGACACAAATAGGTGAGCACACACACACACACACACACACACACACACACACACACACACACACACACACACACACACACACACACACACACACACACACACACACACACACACATACGGGGTCTGGTAGCTGAGCGGACAGCGCGCAGTACTCGTAATTCTGTGGCCCGGGTTCAATTCCCGGACCAGGCAGAAACAAATGGGCAAAGTTTATTTCACCCTGATGCTCCTGTTACCTAGCAGTAAATAAGTACCTGGGAGTTAGACAGCTGTTATGGAGCTGCTTCCTGGTGGAGGGGCGGGTGTGTGGGGAAAAAAATTAGTTAGTAGTTAGTTACAGATGATTGACAGTTGAGAGGCGGGCCGAAAGAGCAGAGCTCAACCCCCGCAAGAACAACTAGGTGAACACAACTAGGTGAATATACACACACACAGGAAGCACCCCGTAGCAGCTGTGTAATTCCCAGGTACCTATTTACTGCTAGGTGAACAGGGTATCAGGGTGAAAGATACTCTGCCCATTTGTTTCCGCCTCCGCCGGAAATCGTATGTGTGTGTACTCACCTAGTTGTGCTTGCGGGGTCGAGCTCTGGCTCTTTGGTCCCGCCTCTCAACTGTCAATCAACTGGTGTACAGATTCATGAGCCTACTGGGCTCTATCATATCTACATCTGAAGTGTGTGTGTGTGTGTGTGTGTGTGTGTGTGTGTGTGTGTGTGTGTGTGTGTGTGTGTGTGTGTGTGTGTGTGTGTGTGTGTGTGGGTGAGTGGCGTGGCTGTGTTGTGAGTGGCGTGACTGTGTTGTGAGTGTCGTAACTGTGTTGTGAGGGGGCGTTACCCGTATTGTGAGTGGTGTGGCTGTATTGTGAGTGGTGTGGCTGTGTTGTGAGTGGCGTGACTGTGTTGTGAGTGTCGTGACTGTGTTGTGAGGGGCGTGGCTGTGTTGTGAGGGGCGTGGCTGTGTTTGTGAGAGGCGTAGCTGTCTTGTGAGTGGCGTAGTTATATTGTGAGTGGCTTGGCTGTGTTGTGAGAGGCGTAGCTGTGTTGTGAGTGGCGTGGTTGTGTTGTGAGTGGCGTGGGTTGTGTGTGAGTGGCGTGGCTGTGTTGTGAGGCGCGTGGCTGTGTTGTGAGGGGCGTGGCTGTGTTGTGAGGGGCGTGGGTGTGTTGTTGAGAGGCGTAGCTGTGTTGTGAGTGGCGTAGTTATATTGTGAGTGGCTTGAGCTGTGTTGTGAGAGGCGTAGCTGTGTTGTGAGTGGCGTGGTTGTGTTGTGAGTGGCGTGGTTGTGTTGTGAGTAGCGTGGCTGTGTTGTGAGGGGCCGTGGCTGTGTTGTGAGTGGTGTGGCTGTGTTGTGAGTGGCGTGGCTGTGTTGTGAGTGTCGTGACTGTGTTGTGAGGGGGTGGCTCTGTTGTGAGTGACTTGGCTGTGTTGTTAGTGGCGTGGCTGTGTTGTGAGGGGCGTGGCCTTGTAGTGAGTGGCGTGGACTGTGTTGTGAGGGGCGTGGTTGTATTGTGAGTGGCGTGGTTGTGTTGTGAGGGGCGTGGCTGTGTTGTGAGTGGCGTGGTTGTGCTCTGAGGGGCGTGGCTGTGTTGTGAGTGGCGTGGTTGTGTTATGAGGGGCGTTGTTATGGGCGCGCTGTGTTGCGAGGGGCGTGGCTAGTGTTGTGAGGAGCGTGGCTGTGTTGTGAGTGGCGTGGCTGTGTTGTGAAAAGGCGCGCAGTGTTGTGAGGGCGTGGCTATGCTGTGAGTGGCGTGGCTGTGTGTGTGAGGGGGAGTGGCTGAGTTGTGAGTGCCTGGCTGTGTTGTGAGTGGCGTGGCTGTGTAGTGAGAAAGTGGCTGTGTTGTGAGTGGCGTGGCTGTGTTGTGAGTGGCGTGGCTGTGTGCGAGGGGCGTGGCTGTGTTGTGAAGGGCGTGGCTGTGTTGTGAGTGGCTGGCTTGTGTGAGTGGGGTAGGAGTCAAGTGGCTGTGTTGTGGTGGCGTGGCTGTGTTGTGAGTGGCGGGGCTGTGTTGTGATGGGTGCTGTGTTGAGGAGCGTGGCTGTGTGAGGTGTTGGAGCGTGGAAGGGCCGATTGTGGCGCTGTGTAGCGTGCTTGGGAGTGTTTGTGAGTGGCGTGGCTGTGTTGAGGGGCTGGTTGAGTGGGCGTGTGGCGTGACTGTGTGAATGGCGTTGTGAGTGGCGGGTGTGTGTGCGTGCTGTGTTGAAGTGCGAGCTGTGTGTGAGGGTGTGTGTGAGGGGTTTCTCAGTGGTGGATGGTTGACGCTGTGTTGTGAGTGGCGGGCTGGTGAGTGGCGTGGCTGTGTTGGAGTGGTGGCGGGTGGGCGTGCTATGTTGTGAGCGCTGTGTGTTATGAGGCGCTGTGTTGTAGCGGCTGTTTGAGCGTGATGTGTTTGGGCTGGTGTGTATGAGTGGGGCGTGTTGTGAGCGTGTCGTGTGTGAGAGGTGCTGTGGTGGGGCGGCTGTGTTGAGGGGTGTAGGGGGGGCGTGTTGAGGGCGGTGTGTTGTGAGGGGTTGAGGGCGGCTGGTGTGCGTGTGGGGGGCCGCTGTGCGTAGTGGTGCGTGGAGTGGCGAGCTGTTGGGCTTGTTGAGGCCTTGTGTGCAGTGAGGGGGTTTTAGGGCGTGGCTGTGTTGTGAGTGGCGTGGCGTTGCGGGGTGCTGTGTGTGAGGCGCTGTGGAGTGGGTGCTGTGAGTAGTGCTGTTGAGTGCGGGTGTGTGAGTGGCGTGGCGTGTGATGGCGGGTTGTGTTGAGAGGGGGTGCAGGGCTGGTCATAGCGGGGGTTCCCCTTACCTCCTGGTCCCCCGGGTTTTTATCCAAGATGCTTCACGTGTCAGAAAGGTCCAGTTACTGCTTCAGTTTAAAGGATCCGCTGCGGGCCGCTCCAAGCAACAGCCTTCTAGATCAAGTTATCACCAAACAAGTCTAGCCTCAGATCGGGCTTGGGGGAGTGTAGAGGCACAATCAGAACCACTCCTCTTGCTCTCCAGGTACACGTTGCTGGGTTAACGGGGTTGGGCTCGTTCTTGATTTGAAAGAATCACTGTGTACTCACCTGACTGTTTTGATGGGAGCAGGCTTTAGACACCAGACTCCGCTTCACAACTTTCTGTGTGTACATGTGGGGTGTGTGTGTGTGTGTGTGTGTGTGGGTTGTGTGTGTGTGTGTTGTGTGTGTGTGTGTGTGTGTGTGTGTGTGTGTGGTTGTGTGTGTGTTGTGTGTGTGTGGGATATGTGTGGGTTGTGTATATGTGAAAGTGTGAATGAATACGTGTGTGTATTTGCTATTTGTGCCTGCAGAATCGACCTATTAACTCCTGGTCCTCAACTTTCTAACCAATCTATTTTTTTTCTTAATATGTCTACTACGTATATTTTCTCTCTAGCACAACCCAACAACACAACACACACACACACACACACACCACACACACACGCACACCCAACTACACACACACACACACACACACACACACACACACACACACGCG
>WNGS01130597.1:0-15456 GCA_020271785.1 Procambarus virginalis
CACCTGGATTTCAGTGTTTTGTTGGATTTTTGGTCATTTGACTATACAATTTATTATATATCTCACCATGGGTCTCAAGAAAGCCATTGATAAGGTTCAACCTAAGAAAATAGCTGTCAGTAGAGGCAGTAGAGGATGTCCCTTCTTGATTAAGAAAATGTGTGAAGTATGGGAAGAACTGCAAAGTTTTGTTGAAAAAACTCACCCAGATAAAGCTGTAGCAGGCCGTTGCATTGACCTTTAAATGATAATGTGATGTCTTACTACAGACAAGTGTTAAAATGTAGGGAAAAACAAGTGTCTTTAGACAAATTCTTAGTAAGACAAGCAAGTCCTATTGGTAGGCAGGCAAAATGTGCCAGTGTGTGCATACCAGTGAAGTCCTCACTGCCTGATGCGATAATGGAAGGGGACTCCCCTTCCAAACAGTAACTCCTCTCCTCCTCCCCCTCCTCACCATCTTCCATACGCCTACAGCATTCAAGAGCAAGGTAAGTAATAACTTGAACATAGTTTTGTAGGTTTATTTAGATGAATTAGGTATAAAAATTTAGTTTGATATGGGGTTTTTGGGGTAGTAAGGAACGGATTAATTCATTTCCCATTATTTCTTATGGAGAAATTAGCTTCAGAATACGAGTTTTCGGAATACGAGGCATCTCCAGGAACCAATTAAACTCTTAAACTGAGGTATGCCTGTATTTATCAGCCAGTGGAAGAATATTTGTGGAATTTAACATTTTTTTACTACAGCTCCATTGTTATACAACAAGATGTCTCAGGGGCTTGCTAATAGTGCCTTATTAATGAAAAAAATGAAGCAATATTTTGCAAAAACTAGTAGCAGAAAATCAACCAGCACAGCCATACCCAGCACGAGCACAGCCGTACCCAGCACGAACACAGCTGTACCCGAGCTACGAGGAGAGGTTAGAAGCATTAAATGTGCCAAAACTAGAAGACAGAAGAAAAAGAGGTATGATCACTACATACAAAATAGTAACAGGAATTGATAAAATTGACAGGGAAGATTTCCTGAGACCTGGAACTTCAAGAACAAGAGGTCATAGATTTAAACTGGCTAAACACAGATGCCGAAGAAATATAAGAAAATTCACCTTCGCAAATAGTGGTAGACGGATGGAACAAGTTAAGTGAGAAGGTGGTGGAGGCCAAGACCGTCAGTAGTTTCAAAGCGTTATATGACAAAGAGTGCTGGGAAGACGGGACACCACGAGCGTAGCTCTCATCCTGTAACTACACTTAGGTAATTACACTTAGGTAATTACCCAGCACGAGCACAGCCGTACCCAACACGAGCACAGCCATACCCAGCACGAGCACAGCTGTACTCAAGCACGAGCACAGCTGTACCCCAGCACAAGCACAGCCGTACCTAGCACCAGCTCAGAAGTAGCTGAAGCAAACACAGCAGCAGCGAGCATTAGCAAAGCTCATGCAAACATCTAAGAACATTGTGTGTGGAGATTACAGTTAGAATAAGTGTTAAATTTAAGTACATAGTGTTAATGTTCAAATTAAGGTTGCAGTACAGTACTGTAACCCCGCGATTATCCGGGATTCGAACATCCGGAAAACGCCTTTATACAGCTAAAATCGTGATCGAATAAAGTTATTACAATATCCGGCCAAAATGGCCACAGGAACCGGATTAAAGCTGGTTTGGCCGGATGAACATTCGGCCATACCGTATTAATCCCGTCTGTGGCTCTAGACGCATGGTGGAGGAGGGGGTGGGGGGGGTGGGGTGGTGTCGGGAGGGTGGGAGGAGGGCGTTGGGAGGGACCAACTGGGTACAGGAATTACCATTAATTTTAGAACAATTAATCATAGCCAAAAACAAATGAAATAAGTACTAGTAATTATGTAATAACAAATAAATAAGTTTTCTAAAAGCAATGTGCACAGGCTGAAGTTTCCTTAAAAGATATTGAGTTTTTTTTCCTCCTGGCTGCCTACGTAAGGTGCTATAGCTGCCCCACCCCAAGTGGACCCGTCCAACACTGGTCAACCCATGTGCGTCCGTCCCTCGTGTTATACACAGTGCTGCGCCATTAGTGAAATATTTTTTATATAACTTTTTTATTTACATAGTAACTTTGAACATTTTTGGCCAAGACTATGTCTGGTAGCAGCATCAATCGTTCTGTAGGTGTTAAGAGGAAGAAAGCTGTCCTAACAATTAAAGACAAGTTACTGTTATACACCTCAACCAGTGAGGCGTCACAGTGCTGCGCCATTAGTGAAATATTTTTTAAATAACTTTTTTATTTTCATAGTAACTTTAAACATTTTTGGCCAAGACTATGTCTGGTAGCAGCATCAATCGTTCTGGAGGTGTTAAGAGGAAGAAGGTTGTCCTGGCAATTAAAGACAAGTTACGTGTTGTTCAACCAGTGAGGCATCACAGGCAGCCAAATGCTTTCAACAAGTGAGGCGCCACAGGCAAGCCAAGCGCCTTCAACAAGTGAGGCCTCACAGGCAAGCCAAATGCCTTCAACAAGTGAGGCGCCACAGGCAAGCCAAGCGCCTTCAACCAGTGAGGCTTCAGCAGCTGGCAGTCAAAACTAACTTTACTTAATGAACTGTACAGTAATTTTAAGTGTTAATTTTAGTGTTGTGTTAGTATAGGTTACGTAAATTGTTAACAATTCTTAACTTCAAGAGTTTAGTTAGTTTAGTTCATTTATTATGCACCCCATACCCATCCCGTGGGTGGTAGTGGAAAGGGTTACAGAGGCACATAATGGGTCAGGGACTGAGCCCCACAATTCATTTAGCTAAGCAAGTTACAATCTTGATGAGCTAGTTACAAAATTCAATATAAGTCGTCACATCAACAATAGGTTACAATCACTCAGTTACTACCTACAGTTAGCAAACTGGGGATATTTGGCTACAATTTCTGGTAGCAGATCATTTTGAATGAAATATTTACACATCGCTGGAACATTGGTTATAGAATTGTCTCTAAATTCACGTATGTTTTCGCACTCCATCACATAGTGACAGAGGGTGTGGGAATAATTTTGTTGACACAGTTTACATTTGGTTTTGTGTGGCATCAATCAAGAAGATGAACACCAACAAGGTAAGTTGAGGTTTCTAGTTGAATATCTAATAATTATATGTGGTAAGGCAATTCAAATTATGTGGTTTGTAGTATAAAAATTGTTGGAAATGGTCACTTTTGGACTCGTAGGTGAAAAAGTACCATTATCCGAAAAACGTGATAATCCGGCTGGGGGTCCTTCCCATATAATCCGGATGATCGGGTGGAGACAGTAATTTTAGTTTAAAATAGTTTTCATAAACTGTATTGTAGTACTCAACATACAGCAGAACTACTTATCAATACAGTGCTAACGGCATAATACAGTACAGTAAATATTTACTGTACAGCATTCACAACTCTATGAGAATTCAAAATGGACATAACTCCAACAATAAGGTAAATAAGAACTGTAACAGTATTTTTTTGTAGAGAAGCAATATATAGGCACAGCATATAATACGATAATGCATTTTTATTGTTTACAAGAAAATGACACTGATGCAAACGCCTCTTGAAGATCACCTCTTGCAACGAATCCAACGTTGCAACGCATCGGGGTTGGTCCCATATAGCGCGTTGAATCGAGGTTGTACAGTACATGGATGGTGAAATACTAATAAAACGTTTCACGACTTTCGTCAGACCAAAGCTACAATATGTAGCTGTTGTATGGTGCCCATATCTTAAGCAGCACATCAACAAACTGGAAAAGGTGCAAAGACATACTACTAAGTGGCACTCCTAGAACTGAAGGACAAGAGCTACGAGGAGAGGCTAGAGGCATTAAATATGCCAAACTAGAAGATAAAAGAGGCGATATGATCACTATGTACAAAATAGTAACCGGAATCAATAAAATTGATAGGGAATAATTCCCGAGACCTGGAACTTCAAAAACAAGTGGCCACAGATTTAAACTAACTAAACAAAGTTGCCGACAAAATATAAGAAAATTCACTTTCGCAAACAGAGTGGTAGACGGTTGGGAACAAGTTAGGTGAGAAGGTGGTAGAAGCCAAAACCATCAGCAATTTCAAAGCATTATATGACAAAGAGTGCTGGGAAGATGGAACACCATAAGCATAGCTCTCATCCTGTAACTACACTTAGGTAATTACCGAAAACCAGGCATGACATGGTGGATCTTATTGAAACTTTTAAAATACAGTGGAACCTCGATTAACGAGTGGCTCTATTAACGAGTTTTTCCAGTAACGAGCAAGCCACTCGCAGCAAATTTGTCTCTATTGACGAGCTCGCCAATATTAATGAGCGAAACCACGTGCTGCTTCCTAGCGTCTCGCGGGTTCTCGCAAATTCTCGGATGCCTCTGACATCAGTGTTGTTGTTGTATCTCACGCGACAAGCATCCCTCTGGATTTATTTGCTCTTTTCTTTGGGTTTTTAGTGGTTTTGCGACTACAATTTGTTACACATGATGTCTCCAAAGAAGCTGCTTGCTAAAGACAGTGTTGTCAGGAGGAAGAAAGATACAATTACTGTGGATTTGAAGAAGGAAATTATAGCAAAGCATGAGTGTGGTGTCTGTGTGACTGATCTCACAAGGGAGTATGGCAGGTCCTCATCAACAATTTACACCATTAGTAAGGGAATGAGGAGGTAAGGGAGGATGCTGCCTCTTCCACTGACATCACCCTGGTCAAGCAGTGACAACCTGGTGTGTGAACATGTTTAATGACAATTTGCTGTCTCGTTTTAGGGACATCCTAAAACAAAGACAAAAGCAATTGTCAATAGAAAAGTTCTTTCCAAAAGTAGAGAAAAGAAGAGCCAGTGATAGTGAACCACAACCTGGTCCCAGTGGGGTGAAAATCCCAAGAAGAGAGAGCCCGCCTGACTCAGAGGTGGATTCTCCTTCCACACCATAACCCCTCTCCTCCTTCCCACCTCCCCATCATCTCCCTCAAGCCAGCAACGACTCTTCATAAGGTAAAGTAAACATTAAAACAGTACAACAAAATATTTATAATTACATATGCAGTATTATATTTACTTTAAAAAATGTCAAACAAGTATGGATGTTTTTGGGAGTGGAACGGATTAAATTTATTTCCTTTATTTTAAATGGGGAAATTTGTTTCCAAAGACGAGTTTTCCAGGTAACGAGCTCGGTGCCAGAACGGATTAAACTCGTTAATAGAGGTTCCACTGTACTGAACAAGTTAAAGGATGTTGATCCTGACAATTTCTTTAACACAAACAAGAAGTAATGGTTTCATGCACAAACCTTAATGTAGGACTATGAACAGGAGATGCTTTTTCCCTTACAGGGTTATAAACCTATGGAACTGCCTACTCGCCAAAGCCACAAACGCCAAAACTGTTAGCTTTTAATATCTACCTGGAGAGGATCAAGGGAAATAGGGGGATCTTCGACAAGCTGCCGGCTTCCTGTCCTTGAGGCCACTAGGATTAGTGGCCCTCAGGTAAATCAGGTAACTCCAGGGGTACCTGTTTACTGCTAGATGAACAGAGGCCTCAAGTGACCTCAATGTGCCCAACCATCTCTGTCCCACCCAAACATCGAATCCAAGATCATTGACCAAGTTGAGAACATACACCATAGTACTATAGGGGACCCACAAATATTTACACATTTCTTAATAAGTGATCTGTGGATGACAGTATTACTACAAACGAAGCTGTGTACAAAATCTATATAAAACTATGCGAGTAAATATGTCAAATGGTTGAAGGTGGAGCTTTATCCTATAAACAAACAATTGTGACAAACTGGACCAGTTGAAGTTGGACGGAGGAACACCTAGACATTTTCAGCCCTCTGAAGTCACTGTCAACTTTTAAAAATAACAAATCAATGTACAGACATTGTCACTCACCTTATTTATCAGTATATAAAGAAGAAACGTCCAAACTTGCGATATATAGATGATAATTGGGCCGGGACAAGACGATAAAATTTTACCAATTGCTACAAATGGCTGAATATTGTGGTCGGTTGTTATCCGGCGTAAGTGAATCACTCTCACGTTTTCTTTTATATTATCATCCTTAAATGTTCTCAACTCTTTAAGACATAACTGTAACACCCTGAGGATAATCCTTGGGTGCCCTCGTACCACAAAGATACTTAATATGAGAAAGGAACTTAATATCCTGAGCGTTGTTGATCGTGTTACTGAAATTAACTGTCAAATTGGTATAAAAATGCTTAGGCTAACTCATCCTAATCCTTGCACAGAAGCCCTCCAGACTTACTTTATTGAAGATCAGCATTGTTCCAAATGGATAACAAAAACTGGAACTCAACTCAGAATGTATGGGGTTCATGATTTGTACCAAGAGAAACAACAACGGCACTTTCCTGCACCGTGGGAGGTTACACCCTTTCCAGTTTTAATCCCTCCCTTTCCACCCAAGAAGCAAATTAGAGATAAGCCCAAGCTTCGTCTTGAGGCAAAGCTCAACGCCTTAAGCCATATTGATGCTCTGTCCACAGAGCATTCTCTCTCTCAAATCATATACACTGATGGTTCCCTACACCGCACCACGGGTGCAGCTGGAAGTGCAGTTGTTCTGACAATGGGCGATGGCTTGTACTTTGAGTGGGGAGTCCGTATAAACAATTGGGCCTCTACCCTTCAGACCGAACTATTTGCCTTGATCCTTGCACTGAAATGTGTACAAGTCTCCAAACTTGATACATTAATTGTAAGTGACTCCTTATCATCCTTAAATACTCTCAACTCTTTAAGACATAACTGTAACATGCTCGTGTCCGAAGCTAGACACAAATACAACAAAATTATTAAGGATGGTAACAGAGTCCATTTCATGTGGTCTCCATCTCATGTTGGCCTCCGAATGCAGGGTCCGTAGAATTACCCAAATCTACCCAAATCTACCCAAATGTACCCAAATCCTCCTAGTATTACTTAAGTAATGAAGAAATATGATATATTTACTTACTGTAATGTTGGTGCTGCACGTAGAACACGATCAAACCTATTTTCACTCTGAAATAATGTAATTTCATATCGAAATGCGAAGTAAATATGTAGCAGGTGACGCCATAGGAAGTCGACGGTCCAAGCGACAAAATTGTGGAGCGACTTATCCAAGATATATGGTCGCCTGGAGAGTGTTTGCTGCCATGTCAGCCTCCTGTACACAGTGATCCAGTCGTCGCACTTCTTTGCTCAAATTGTTGCAAATTTAATTAATGATATTAACAAGTAGAATGGGTATTTGTAATAATATCTTTCATAAATACCCACAAAACATTTAATATTTATTTAAAAAAATGTGTCTGGAAGTTAAATCAACTCCACAGGACAATAATTTTGCTATATAGATACTATCGTTATTCGTTTGTATGCGTTCGCTACTTAAACTACTCATGCCCTTTTCGTTCATAGAACACCGAACCTAACACGCTCTCTTATATATTGCTTAGTTAATAGAGATTCGCAAATAAAACTTATATTTGTATATGTTATTGGAAAGGCAGAGATAAAATAGTTTTTGTGAATCCATCACAGAGATTATATCTTATTAGACAGGAAAGATATTCATATTTTAAACAAGGTTTCTTGGCCGACGCTCTCCCTATCGATGGGATCTATGATCTTTCGAAGATCAATGTTAATTTAATCTAAATATTGTAATAAACGAAGTTTTCTATGTCATAATAAAGACAGAAATATAAGCTGCATGTTATTACTTTAGCATAAATATAACTGAAGTGAAAGTGAAGATATATGCCTTTTTGAAGTTATGTGATGGCTATCTCAGGGAGTGTGAAGGCCTGCAAACAAGTGAATTGTGTAATTCATTTGCATATGTGCAAAGTAACATCAAAGGTCTATATGTCAGCATAAACAAAGATGTAGACGATAATGTGACTACATTTCAAGTAAAATATATCTTAAATGAAAGCCAAGACATGGTTAAATATATAGCCAATACCACACCATCGCCGGTGTCCGGACACATGAAAACTTCCAATGCATCAGTGTCCTGCCAGGCGGGCAATACAGGCTTCACAATTCAGAAAAAATTAGTAATTCAGAGAGATGCGTTGATAAACGCAAAATATTTTATATTTTAAATACAGATATAAACTTTGTTTTCAAACGTTTATTGTAACAATATCTCGAGTATAAGAATCAAGATATATTTTTGGACTTAACAATTTCCTATAAAATTGCAATGCTACCTTAATTGTATATGATCATCATCATGTACAGACAGAAATTAACTTATAAAATGTTGAGGTAAAGATAGACGTATGTTAAATATGACGCATAACCACTCTTAAGAGATTATTTATAAACCATAATATTATAATTATAATAATTCATTTTTGGGGGGAACTGGAAGCCACAGTATATTCATACACGATAGGCTTTTATCAAGGACATCCTTAAGGTCGAATTACTGACCCCGCCCAGGATGCAACCCCACAACAAGCTGACTAACTCCTGAGTACCTACTTACTGCTAAGTGAACAGTTACATTACGTGAAAGGAAATTTACTCAACCATTTCTGTCCCGCCCAGGATTCGAACACGGAATTCTCGATTGTGCGTCGAGAACGAACAAGACTGTAATACTGGGACCCATATACATATGATGATATGTTTTATATTATCAGAAAATCGGAAACATAAAATTTATTTGTAAATATTGGTCATTAAAGTTATTTTGGAAACAGAGGTGTATTTTATAGTTATCTTAATATAGAGCACGAATATCATACTCATCCTGTGAATGGTAGTTTATTGTGCATCCTATACTCATCCTGTGAGTCCTATTTACGTGCACCCTATACTTATCCTCTGTGCGGTAATTTATTGTGCAACCCATACTCATCCTGTTACCAGTAGTTTGTTTAACCCCATACCCATCCTGTGACCTGTAATTTATTGTGTAACCCATACTTATCCTGTTACCTGTAGTTTATTGTGCACCTCATACTCATTCTGTGAGTCATATAGGACATCGTGCAACCCTTTCTCATCGTGTGAATCTTTGTTTACTTTGCTCTCCATACTCATCCTCTGTGCGATAGTTTCTTGTGCATCCCATACCCATCGTGTGAGTGGTAGTTCATTGTGTACCCTATATACTCATCCTGTGAGCATAGGGTACACAATGAGTTCATTTGTACTCCATACTCATCATCAAGAAATGTATTTTACCAGCATTGTATTACAAATTAATTAATAAGAATAAAGGCTTAACTGGATTACGATCCCATAATCAAAATAAGAGCCATCACTAATTATCATGACAAACGGCCTAGGCTACACTTCCGCCTTTGACAAGCGGCCGCCGGAGGTGCTTGGTTTATTGTACACCCCCGCACACCCAGCCCTGGGGAGCGGGCATTGGAATGTGGACATGTGGACCATTACTCCCTCCCCCCCCCCCCTCACTCCTCCTGTTAACAATAATACAAATAATAACAAAAACTATAATATTAATAAAAGTAATAATGGAGAAACTTACTGTAATACCCTTGTGCTTGAATGAAGGTGAAGGAAAGACTCAATAAATGTGTAAGTGTATTAAAAACTAAATTTTCAAATCTAACCTTCATTCCTTCTCAATGTGTTGTATACCATGAAATGATTATACATTGTTCTGTTGTGAACATGTATACAGGGCCTTAGGATATACATCCCCACAACAATGAACTACCTCCCAGGTAGATAATTACTGCTAGGTGAACGCAGGTCATCTAGCAGTGAACACCACCTGCCAGCTCACCTAGTAATGAACACCACCTGCACATCGCACCGCACCACTTGCCAGCAGGTGCAGAAGTACGATGGAGAGAGCAAAGTATACAATATTTCAAGTATAGGAATAGAGATATATTTAGGATTTAACGTTTCCTATAAAGTTTCAACAATACCTTTATTTGATGGTGCTACATAACCTTCCCGGCTTGGTGCCTTCTTTGATATTACTTACATTTATTGAAGTTTATCATCATCTTTTACAAAAAGAAATTAACATAAAAATGTAGTCATTTTAATACACAACAGGCATAACTGTGGCGTGCTTATCTCTGAAGCTAGACACAGGTATAATGAAATAATCAATGATGGAGTCAGAGTTTGTCTCCTGTGGATTCCTTCCCATATTGGTCTCCGAATGCATGATAGAACTGATGAGTTGGCCAAGACTTTTGCTCGTAAAGAGGGAATTGATTACCAACTTGAACTGCCTTTGAGCAGACCTGAGGGCAGTAATATTCCGGGAACATCAACTAAATTTCGGAGACTTGAGGCAAAGTGAAATTCACACCAGTTACTCCATCTATCATTATTCTATTATGCAGGAAGAACCGCACGTCTATGGGTCATCCAATAAGGTTAGCAGACTTCTTGATGTTACCACTGCTAGACTTAGGCTCGGCTACAAGTAACTCTGGGAGTTTGTAACATCTGCTGATGTAGATCTGACTAAATGTAAACTCTGTCAGCAGAGCTATTCGCATACTTTGCGTCATTATATAATGGAATGTGAAAAAAATCACGGAATTTAGAGATAACACCATCAATAGTGTCCAAGAAATGTGTAAGTACTTCATTCATAATGATGTGCTGCCCGAAATCTTAGCGAAGTATCCAGATTTGCTTACTGTAGGTAATGCATGCACATGACTGTAAAGCTGCCGCCCAGTTGGGGGTGTGGGCAGCAAAGACTAGTAACTGTGTGACTCACTATAGATGTAAAGTGCCTTGTATAGTGACTGTTGTGAGCCTCTTGTAATGTCACTTGTGACACAAAAGATTATTGATGTGTGTATGTTGTGTGGGTGATTCAATATTTATGTGTCTGTATTATGTATACGATGTATACTTGTACATGATGCATGATATATGTATATTGTTACGACTCTGGTTCTTTAGAGGGAAACCAGAGGTCAAAATTGAGCTTATTATCGAGAATATGGCAGGGCACGCATAGAGAGTGTTAGTTGTTTGTATCTTCCCTGCCAGTCGTAAGACTATTCTTGTTTCTCAAAGAGTATTTAAAGATTGAGCTTGGGGTTGTTTATTAAATAATAAAATAGGCATCAACTATGTTTACTAATACTGTCTAATCATTTGTAAAGTAACCTGAGTAAATTTAGTATCGGGCACCAGTATGATTAGTTGAACAGTCTGCTGGCAGCATAGCTTTCGGAGAGAGAGAGACGCTCTTCTCGGCTGACTGGTTGTGGTGGAAGGAAGTGCCTCTCCCTCCTCTTATTTATTTTTTCTGTATCTTCGTCTGGTTAAGTTTTCTTTGCTATTTTTGTGGTTATATTGTGGCATACCTATCGTTATATGTGTAGAGTAGTATACCTGGGGTGTAGTAAGTATATTTAAGTATTTGTACCTGTGTATGCTAACTGGGTCCCAGTGTACCACGTGGTCCCCTACCCTAGGCTGAATCTAGTGTGTTATAGTAGAGCTTTACCCTAGCTTGCTTTCAGTGTAAAACCTTGTATCCTGCCTATGTGGACCAAGGCTTTTAACGTAAGATTGGGTGGTAAAGTTAGTATTAAATTGTTATTGGTGAGATTGTGTAGGGGGGTGTTAAGGGGTTAATAAATAAGTAAGCTTGAACAGAGTATCCCTTATTCCTGTGTGGGAGTACAATAATCATTTCCTAGACTAACCAGGTTTAGTAGCAAGCAATTATTATTGTGGATATTTTACTTTGGGGCCGGGCCTTTTGTTCTCCCATATCTTGATACCTCTAGTCTTACCCTTACCCCTTAATAGTACCAAGTTCCCCATAGCAAGCCCACTATTGTTCATAACAAGTGGTGGCCTGTCCGGGAGGAACGTTATTATTGTAAAAAATTAGATTTTTGAGTGCCAAAACTAAAATTCTTGTTTCCGCAGAACGGTTGTGGCTAGCCTAGGGTCCAGCTCATCTGGCGTAGAACATTCTTTGCACTGACTGGACACCCAGCTGGATCTCTTCACGATTAAGGTTAGTGTGGCCTTGTGTTAGGGGCCGTGCAAATTTTTGTTTTTTCCAATTTTTTAATTTTAATTTTTTCTGTGGCTAGGAGCTAAAATTTTTAGTCATGTCATCTGAAATGCAGAGACTGGCAATGAACCCTTCAGTGATAGAGATAAAGAAGCTCAACAAAGCAAATTAATATTGTTAGGCAAGGAATTTGGCCTAGAATTAAATGACGCAGATAGAAAGTGGATTTTGATGAATGAAATTTTACGGCATTGTATAGACCAAGAACTAGTGCCAAGTGATACAATTTTATGCGAACCCAATTCAGGGGAAAGTGCAGTGAGTAGAAATATAGAATTAGAATTAACACTAGCCAAGTTAAGACTGGCAGAGCAAGAGGCCAGAGTAGCAGAACAAAATGCTAAAGTGGAAGAGCAAAGGCTCAAAAATGAGGCGGCAAGAATGGTACCACCTACTGGGGACTCGAACTCCAGACATTCCGATAAAAAACACAACTTGCCTGAATTTTCAGAGTCAGACCCTGAAAGATTTTTTAACCATTTTCAGAGACTAGCCATGTCCATGAACTGGCCAAGGGAAGAGTGGGTGAAAATCTTGCAGGGGCGGCTTAGGGGTAAAGCACAAGATATTTTTATTAATATGCCTGACGACGAGTGTTTTGTATATGATGAAGTCAGGGAAAGAATTTTGAGGGCGTACGAAATTACTCCTGAAGCTCACCGCCAAACTTATCGCAACCTTAGGCCCACTCACAACCAACCGTTCACTGAATTTGCCAATGAGCAAATTAGATTGTTTGATAAATGGATTCGCTCGGCTAAAGCCGAAACATACCAGGCACTCAGAAATGTAGTCTTAGTAGAACACTTTATAGATAGTATGCCAGAATATATTTCGCAATACCTTAGAGGAAGGGTAGAGTTAAATTCTAAAATAGGGGACTTGGCCAAGATGGCAGAAAACTACCAGTTGGCGGGCAAAAGGCCCAATAAAATAATTTTACCCCACAGAGTAACAAAACTTATACCCACAGCCAGTCCAGACCAGCTCATTCTAAACCTTCACCTAATGCACCTTCTGTTTCAGACATAACTAACCCTGTTAAATTGTCTACCCCCACAACACTAAAGAGTGAACCGAAGGGTAATTCGGTTAGTAATGTCTCTTCTCCCCGACGTTTCTGTGGTCATTGTAAAAGTTCAACCCACCATATTAGCCGTTGTTGGCAATTGTACCCGGAAAAAAGACCCAATGCTCTCGTTGTGACACAGGGCTTGAGGCCTTCTGAAGGGTTAGGGAGTAAGACTTCCAACCCACAGTGGTTGGACCTGCTTACCCCATTCTTATCGAAAGGGAGACTACTTTTGTCTGAGGGTTCTTCCTGGAGGGACGTGGTGATCTTCCGAGACACCGGTGCCATCCAGACTTTAATTTTAGAGAGTGCTTTGCAAGGTGCCAATACTCTCGACACTGGAGAGGTGGTACTGGTCGAGGGTGTCACTAGTGATACTCGAGCAGTACCCCTCCGTAAGGTTACCCTGGAATCTGATTTCCACAAGGGTATTTGTACAGTCGGAGTCACTTCGTACCTACCTTTCCCTAATGTTGATGTAATATTGGGTAATGATTTAGCCGGGGATAAGGTAGGGGACTCCAGACTGCCTGTTATGTTGCCTACCCCAAAGGTTTGCCTGGATTCACCCACCGCAGAGGATAATGTTGTGTACCCTGCGTGCGTGGTGGACTAGGTCTATGGGACTTAAATGTAAGGGCAGCCCTGTGCTTGCCAAGGTGGTAAATCCCAAGGACACGAGGGACCTTCCGAGTGGTGAAAGCCCAGTGGACCTTGCGGACACGTTCATGGCCCGACTCGATGACGGGGCCGAGGACATTGTGGAGAGCCTGTCACCCACCCCGCCTACCGAGAGTAGTGGGGAGGTGGAGGAGAACACTGTTGAGCCTCGGCCAATGACATCTGACCAAGGCCTGGACGCCTCCTTGAGTGAGTTACAGAAAGCTGACCCCAGTCTTGCAGATTGTCACGAGACAGCCGTCTCTAAGGAGGAAATTGTAGACGCAGCAACTGGGTACTACTACAATGATCGGATTTTGATGAGAAAATGGAGACCTCAGAGTGCTCCCTTGTCAAATGAGTGGGAGGTAGTCCACCAGGTTATGTTGCCGACCTGCTATAGAGAAAGAGTTTTGTCAGCTGCCCATGATGATCCTATGGGGGGACATCAAGGCATTAATATTACGTATCACAAAATCTGCAAGTACTTTTTCTGGCCCAAGCTGAAAAGCGATGTGGCAAAATTTTGTAATGCATGTATTGCATGTCAACTTGTTGGGAAACCAAACCAGACTCCACCTAAAGCTCCTCTTAAGCCTATTGTCGTGCCGGAGGAACCATTTTCTCATGTGGTAATGGACTGTGTTGGTCCATTACCTAGAACTAAGTCTGGTAATATTTATCTAATTACGATGATGTGTATCACGACTCGTTACCCAGAGGCTTTTGCTGTAAGGAACATCCGAGCAAAGACTGTTGTTGCTCGTATGTTGCAATTTTTTCCACTTTTGGACTGCCTCGGGTTGTGCAGACTGACAATGGTACTAACTTTAAGTCTGATATTTTTGAACAATTTTGTAAGGACCATGGAATAACTCATAAGGTTTCCAGCCCATACCATCCACAGAGTCAGGGGTCATTGAAAGGTTCCATCTAACTCTGAAGCAGATGTTGAAGACATCGTGCGAGAGTTCCCATACCTTCTGGGACGAGAACTTGCCGTATGTTTTGTTTGCTGCTAGGGAGGGTTGCAAAGTTCACTGGGTTGCTCTCCTTTTGAGTTAGTCTTTGGCCATAAAGTTCGTGGACCCTTGCAAATGTTACAGGAGAATCGTTAGGGAACGTAACGTTAACCGAAGGTTCGGCTTTCTTTGCGCAACACCACCAGAGACTCAAGGACTGCAAGGCTGCGGCACTAAAGTATCTTGGGAAGGCCCAAGAGAATATGAAAGAACGGAACGATGCCAAGGCTAAGTTGCGGGTATTTCAGCCCGGTGACCCTGTCCTGGTACTAAAGCCTCGACTGGGGAGCACTATGTCCCACAAGTACGAGGGCCCCTACATTGTGACAGAGAAGACTGGGGACCTCACGTACAAGTGAGACACTCTGATAAGCGTAAACAGGTAATGCTCGTACACGTGAATCGGCTGAAGAAGTTCCAGGGCCCCAGGCCCATTGCACTAACCATGTTTCCATTTCCAGTGAGGGAGGGGATGATTGTTCTGGGGACCCAACTAATCTCATTCTCAATAATTCTAGTTCTGTGAATGCTGTGGAGGAGGGACTGTCCCATTTGCAGATGTCCCAACGTGACGAGGTGCGGTC
>WNGS01130602.1:0-10678 GCA_020271785.1 Procambarus virginalis
ACGAGCAAGCCACTCGCAGAAAATGTCTCGACTGACGAGCTTTCGCTCAATTAACGAGCGTTCCCGCTGGTTCTCGGACACCTCGACGACAGTTTTTTGTTGTTATTTCGCAAGACGAGTTTTCCACATAACGAGCTCAGTGCTGGAACACATAAAACTCGTTAATCGAGGCACCACTGTACAGTAGAAAATACTACTAAAAACATTTTATTTTGTTTTCAGAAATCATTAACTGTATTTAACTTTTTTCTTGGGTCTATAGAGTAGGAGTGCAAGAAAATTTGGGGAAGCAACAAGTAGAGTCTGATACAGGTATCACAAAAAGATAAGATGAATAATGCAGTACACTGCCCGACTTCAACGTCTGATTATTCCACCTATTCATTTGGGAGTCCAACAGGCACTGAACCAGCTTCCCCACCATCCCCACCCATGAAAGGCCTATGCAGTTTTGCAGCTGGCCATGGAGTTGCTGTGGAGTGGCCGCTGCACCTGTTGCAATGACTCAGTTTGTTTTTGTGTGTGCCCGCAGCAAAGCCCTTCTTCACCGGGTATATTTGTGTATAGATATTACATCTTGCCGCAATGGCACCAGCAAAATTCAGAAAATCTGGTTCAGGACTTCAGCAAAAGTGAAGCCAAGAGAAAAACATACTGTGATGAATTTTGAACAAAAAGTTCAACTTATAAACGAAATTGAATCTGGCATCCTAGGAGTGTGTCTTTACAAGATACAAAGTTAACAAAACCACTCTTTAGGATACCCTGTATATTGAAGGCTGAGAACATTTTCAAGTTATGATAAAAGTGAAAGTCATTTAGCAACACACAAAAGAAAAGTAGTCAGTAATACTTGAGTAAAAAGTTTTGACAATGATGTCTGGGAGTGGTACAGGAGTCACGTGACAAACAAAGAAGCCAGTGCTAGTAGGCTGATTAAGGAAAAGGAAGCATTTTATCACCAAATGAAGCTTCATGATAATTGTGTTTACACTGATGGATGGCTAAGGGCTTTAAGGTTCGTCATGGTATTAGGACATGTGAAATGAGGTGAAAAGCAATCTGCTGATGTAAAAGGTGCAAAGGGTTTGTGTCAAATTTGAGGAAATGTTCAGGATGATTCTTTATCTCCTGAACAAATTTATAACGCTGATGAAACAAGCTTGCACTGGCAAATGTTGGATGGTTATACATACACTCATCAGGATGAAAGTGATGGTTCAGCTGGGTTCAAGGCAAACACAGAAAGGCTCTCTGTATTTTGTTGTGCAAATGCAGCTAGCGCACACAAATTAAAATTAACCATTATTGGCAAATGTCTAAATGCAAGGACATTTATGGTGTCAAGAATACTATCCTTGTGTCCCAAGTGCACCCCACACAACCTAATGAATGCCCCCAACCAAAGGCCTAAACAGAGGGGTCATAAGACCACTGAAATACCTGAAGTAAGTCACTCCACCTCCAGTGACCTTACCTCAAAGGGCAAACCCCCCAAACACACCAGAGAAAGAACTGTCAGTGTAAAGGGAATGCTCATGAACACCAGGGAAGTAACCGCTGGGCACATGCAGTTCAGAGCAAAAAAGTTAAGTCCACACAACAAAGCCAGATAGAAAACATGCACATGAAGCAAACACTGTAATGTAACAATAGCAAGAAAGACACTGGGTAATGACAGGATGAGTCCTATGATAGCTGGTATTTAGCTTAGAAACTCTGGAACATGCTGCAAGATTATACAACAAAGGAGCACTACTGTGTTGCTCTAAGCTGTGCATCAGCAGATGAACTGATCTGACATCCAACGCTTGACCGAGCTCCTGGAAGCCTGGTAGTAACAGGTTGTAGCTAATTGTATTTTTCTTTCGTATATTTTATATTCATTGGAGAGATATTTGGCAGTTTAGTGGCTTCTGAGTCTTGTGAACCCAGCAGTATGCCTGTAAAGCTTCACCAACTTTCTGGATGCTTTACCAGTGAAATGGCAGAATATCATTTTCTTCTTGTGCCTTGTGTAAGGGGGCCGGGTTTTGGCTCTGGTCCACGGTAGGCATAATGAACTCATGCAACTGATGTGACTGGTAAATTGAAGCAATCTCAGCAGGACAGCTACAGGTGCCACCATGGGGCTTCCCCAGAAAAGATCTACTAAAGCTGAAAATACGTACCACTTGATGAAGCTCTACAACACTGACAGCATCTGGATCTACCATTTCACCATCCACACGAGGTACTAGGTCCAACCCTAGTTTCCTAGAAAATAATGTTAATCAATTAGTTCCTTTCAGATTTAAAAACTCACATAGGTGGGGAGGTATGATTCCCAAAAGGAAAGATAAGATGAGATATTGAGTAAAATTAAAAGCATTAAGAAAGTCACTAGGTTGCTTCATAAATCAAAGAACCACAAGCACAGCTTTATGGTTAATCAGGGTCAGTTGATGATCTGGATCTGTGCAGCAGGGATCTTTATCAAACTACCTGCCAAGTCATTCTCCAATGTCTGATACTAGGGAGACACTGGATAATATTCAATCCAACCTGAAATGATTGCCAGAATGAACATTCATTCAAACTCAGGAGAGAAGAGACAAAAGGAAGGACCTGGAAGAAACCAAGTGACTTGCTCAGAAAAGTGTTTTTCCATTTTACTGAAAATCCAATTTTTGAGCAATGTCACCCGTGTGGTAAAGTGCAAGATGTTGAAGCCTGAGGAAGAAAAATCCAACAACATTAATGCAGCAAAGATGAGAAATCTTGGGCAGGTACGAGAACACAAATGGTCAATTTACAGAACCCTCAAACTTTATTATCCAAGGAGGGGTGGCTAATTTCCACAGGTCACGAGTATGAGGACATGCCTACAGTTGACTTTGCTTTACCACTAGGCAAAGCCCTTGGAAAATTTGCACTCTAGAACATGTGTCCAAAGGTCTGGGGATTCATTTGAATTCTGAATGAGAATGCTTGAAAAGTCCAAGAGATAAACAACATGAAGCTTCCACTAGTCCCAGAATAAGGTACTAAATTTGAGGATGAATTTGCAAAGTGACAAAAAGCACTCATTTCATTCTTGGGTAAGAATAACAGATTAGAATGGAAATGCACAAAAGCATCTCAATGACCGAAATGAATGGAGCTAGATATATGAAGAGAGCATTAAGCTCATTGATACAGTGACCAGTAGCAAGGGCCACAAGAAACAAAGTTTAAGGGATGACAACAAAAGACAGAAAGACCCTGAATCTCGCAGTGCTTTAAAAGTCTAACACCAGTGACCCGGCAGGCTCCAATGTATAATGAGAAGGACAGATGTTGACAAAATCTAAACCATGTTTCAAGAACAGAGGTCTTGACAGGTCAATGCCAAAGCCGAGCTGAAGTTGTTACACCAGATCAGCCCTATACACAGCAAGTGTTGGGCATGAGACACCTCTCCATAATGAGCCAGGGGAAAGAAGAACACGAGAAGAGAGACAGAAAGAAATAACTTGAGAGTGCAACATAACATTGGGAACTCTTCCATCTGCTACATATTTATGACACCAAAATGGCAGGTGTCCTGATAATCAAGATACTATATCACTTTAATTTAGATTTGTGGTGTTGATAAACCTAACCAAATGCAACTATTGTACTTTTATATTTAAAATTTACCTATCCCATGTAATTTGTTATTATAATAACTGCGAATGTGTTCTATTGTTTGCAATATTTAAAACAATAACTAATGCACCATAAAAGGATAATTCTGAAAATTTGATACAATGGAAAATCAGAATCATCTCCATTCAAATAGGAATTACGAAACAGTATTCTCAATTATTACCTTTATTGTTGAATTTTAATAGCTTATTCTTATTTAAAATTGACAGAGTATTTTTAGCTGTAATTACATGTTCCTAAATACTACTATCAATTATATATTCTAATTATATACTATAATTATATAACACCCCTAATGAGTGTTAATCCTGAGTTACTCCAAATATATTCATCTATTCTTTCAACAATAAATCAATGCACACCTGCACCACATAATACTCTACTACTTCAACAAACCTATTTCCCCAGTCAATTTTGCGTGTAATCTTGAGTTTGAGCTGTGCAATTTGATCGGAGGTCAAGGTGCCAGTAATCAGCTGCTTCCGCCAGTCTGCCACATCCATCATAGCCTTCCGAACTGCATCCCACAGTTCCTGGTCGCCATGGGTTGTTCCAAGTAGCTGAAAGAATAGATACAGTATATTAAATAATTTTTCTTTATGAGTCACTAAAGCAACACGAAAGATCATGCTTAGCCGAAGTATAACATTATGATTCTACTTGCAGGGTTCAACTGTGAATTTCCCTCAGTGCTGAACACATTTGATCTTACCACTGTAAATGATAATGGATTGAAGCTCATAAATACTGTAGAATAAACACAGATGCAGAGAAATTCCAAACTGAGAAGAGACTTTATCAGCAGACAACGTTTTGCCTGTAACGAGTTTATTTGACAAGGGATATAATGAAGCCCTGTAGCACAGTGGTCAACATCCATGGCTAACAACCAAGAATCCTGAGTTCAATCTCAGACAAACAGTTGGGTACATTTCCTTTCATCTCATGCCTTTATTTACCTAGCAGGAAATACCCAGGAGTTATGCAACTGTTGTGGGTATCATCCTGGGGACGGTCATCAGTAGTTGGCCTAGGGGTGCCTCAATAAGCCTAAAAGACTTACCATCCTTAACTAAGGTAAACCACAAGGTGAATCATAAGTAAAATGTTATCTCCATTCATCATTAGCATTTTGTATTCTATTTAAAAATGCATCAGGAAGTCCAGATGCAGAAGAAAAGGCCAAACCAGCAAGGTACTTCTCCATCCAACCTGCCGATAAAGGCGAAGCTGCGGAAAATCCCTTGGCTAACCAAATAAGGCAAAAAAAGCAAAAAACTCTGCAGAAGTAAGTGAACCAAAGAGCCAGCAAACTAAAAGTGAAACAGAAAAACTCCCTAGATCCCACTGCAGCAAACAAGCAAGCAAACCCAGGAGAAACATCGGTTTTACTGGCAGCTGCTGCTGAAGGGGACCAGGATGTCTCGGTGATTGCTAGAGCCATGGTGCAGGAGCCTGATATTTGCCCTCTAGTTTACCAGTTGGGCAGGGTTTTGCTCTGGAAGCTGTTCTGGTATTTTCGGAACAGCCAAACTCTGAACCCAACTTTAGCGTTTGCTCGACGTTAGGCATATAAGCAAATGTCACTAATTCGTCGCGCCGATAACCCCCCCACCCCATCGTGCTGGCCGCTATTGCATTTAGTCCTCCCGGCTGATGTGAACTATGGCGGACGTTGACTCTGGCCTCTGACTCTTGCAGTTCTGTCCCTTGGTGGTGTATTCTTCTGTGTGTGGTGCACAGGCCAGGAATAATTCAGCAGTAATGGGGCTGCACCGCTTAGGGCAACTTTCCCTAGCGCCCTGTAAGTATTGCCCGTACATCTTGGGGTATCTTCCACAGGGCATTCAGGAACCTCTTTCATAGGGTTCTTTTTGCTGTCGGCAGTTGTCCGCCCTTGGGGCCAAGCTTGGGGAAAGTTGCCCTAAGCGGTGCAGCCCCAGTACTGCTGAATTATTCTGGCTGTGCACCACACACAGAAGAATACACCACAAGGGACAGAACTGCAAGAGTCAGAGGCCAGAGTCAACGTCCGCCATAGTTCCAATCAGCCGAGGAATAAATGCAATAGCGGCCAGCACGATGGGGGTGGGGGGGTTATCGGCGCGACGGAATTAGTGACATTTGCTTATATGCCTAACGTCGAGCAAAACGCTAAAGTTGGTTCAGAGTTTGGCTGTTCCGAAAATACCAGAACAGCTTCCAGAGCAAAACCCTGCCAACTGGTAAACTAGAGGGGCAAATATCAGGCTCTGCACCATGGCTCGAGCAATCACCGAGACATCCTGGTCCTTCAGCAGCAGCTCGCCAGTAAAACCGATGTTTCTCCTGGGTTGCTTGCTTGTTTGCTGCAGTGGGATCTAGGGAGTTTTTCTGTGTTTCACTTTTAGTTTGCTGGCTCTTTGTTCACTTACTTCTGCAAGAGTTTTTTGCTTTTGCCTATTTGGTAGCCAGGGAATTTTTCCGCAGCTTCGCCTTTATCGGCAGGTGGGATGGAGAAGTACCTTGCTGGTTGGCCTTTTCTTCTGCATCTGGACTTCCTGGCATTTTTATTGCCATTTTACAGTGATCAGGTGACTGGCTTTCGTTGATGCCTGTAGTTTTTTCTCAGGGAGAGTATGAGGTCTTTGGCAGGCTTACCGCCATTTTCTCGGGCTTATCGCCATTTTCTCGCTCAACCATCATTTTTCTGGGTGATAGCACAAGTGCGAGACTTTACATATAAAGTAGTATTCATGTGCCAATGCTCCCATCACCTTCTTGAGGGGACCAGGTCTGGCTCGTGGTCCCAGGTAGGCTACACTGATTTTTACATTACACTTACACCACAACTGATGACACTCAAGTAGTATGGCAAGTAAATGGAGCACCACTTGGGCAAATGGAATTTAATGTTAATAAATGCCATGTTAGGAATGTGGAATAGGAGACCATAGACCCCAACAAAACCTATATATTATGCGAGGAATCTTAAAAAAATTTGATAAAGAAAGAGATCTAGGGGTGGTTCTAGATAGAAAACTATCACCCCGAGGACCACATAAAGAACGTTGTGCGAGGAGCCTATGCCATGCTTACTAACTTCAGAATGCTTTAAATACATGGGGGCAATACTGTAACTCAGCGATTATCCGGGAATTCGAACATCCGAAAAACGCCTTTATACGGCCAAAATTGCAATCGGATAAAGTTATCACATCCAGCCAAAATAGCCACAGGAACCGGATTAACGATAGTTTGGACGGATAAAATTTTAGGGGCCCGGTTAATGTCCTGCCGAAATTACACTATCCGGTCAGTTGCCGGATGATCGAGGCTTTTTCCGTATATGAAAACGTGAGGCGGGCCATACGGTATTAATCCCGTATGCCCATGACTCGAGGTGCATGGTGTAGGAGGGGGGTGGGGTGGGTGGGTGGTGTCGGGAGAGAGGGGAGCGTTGGGAGGGACCACCTGGGTGAATAAGGGGGGGGGGATGGGGAGCGGCCTATACACTACAGTACAGTAATTATTATCAATTTTAGTACAATTCATCATAGCCAAAATCAAAAGAAATACTAGTAATTATGTAATAAAAAATTCCATACACGTTTCCTAAAAACAATTTGCACAGGCTGAAGTTTCCTTCAAAAATATTTATTTTTTCCTCCTGGCGGCCACGTAAACGTGCCTCATGCCGCCCCGAACGGACCCGTCCAGGCCTGGTCAACCATGTGCTCTTACCCGTGTTACTCCACAGTGCCGATCATTAGTGAATATTTTTTAAATAACTTTTTTTATTTCATAATAACTTTGAACATTTTGGCCAAGACTATGTCTGCTAGCAGCAGATCGTTCTGGAGGTGGAAGAGGAGAAGGTTGTCCTAACACTTAAGGACAAGCTACGTGTTATACAACTTGTGGAACATGATATTCCACCTCAAATGATATGGTGGAAGTGCTGATAATCAAAATAGAGATTATAAATGTAGTTATTGTCCTTGTATATAAGTCACGGAGGCAAACCTCAGCAGTTTAAAGACCAACTAATGAAAGTAGAACACTGCTGGAAAACCTCACAAATCCAGCTCCGAACATCATCTGCTTGGGGACTTCAACCTACGGCACCTGAAATGGAAGCACCTGGCTAATACAGTAATATCAGAAAGAATACCAGGAAGTAGCCTTAATGAACAGGCACATGCAAATGACCTGCTACGGATGTGCGACAGGTTTGCCTTAAACCAGCAAATAGTAGAACCAACCAGGAAGGAGAACACGCTGGACCTCATTTCACTAATAATGATGAATTGATCAGGAACATAATGATTACAAATACCTGTTACTCAGATCACAACTTAATTGAAGTTATGACAACCATGGGGAATAGACCTTCAAAAACAGTCCAGATTCCCGGTGGAGGAGATTTCAGCAAATTCAACTTCAATAATAAACAGATAAACTGGGAGCAAATAAACCAGGACTTCACAGAAATAAACTGGGAAGAACAGCTAGGAAATGCGAACCTGAACCAGTGCCTGGAAAAAATAAGCTCAGTAGCACTAGAAATATGTACAAACCGCATCCCCCTAAGAAAAAAAGAGGAAGAGATGCAGATTGGAACGAGAACGTCGTTCCCTATATAGGCGAAGAAAACGAATCGCGGTACAACTGAGAGTCGCACCCTATCTCAGGAACGGCGAAGAAGGTTAGGTAGCGAAATAGGAAAAATTGAACTCAAGCTACAAGAATCATACAAAACGCAGGAGAGGGAAAGAGAGCAAAAGGCCATCAGTGAAATAGAGAGAAACCCGAAATATTTTTTCTCCTATGCAAAATCAAGATCAAAAAACCACATCTAGTATCGGGCCCTGCGAAAGGAAGATGGAACTTTCACCGATGACAACAAAGAAATGAGCGAGCTACTGAGGAAGCAATACGACTCTGTCTTCAGCGAGCCATAAACGCACTAAAGATCGATAACCCAAATGAATTTTTCATGGATATGATACCAACATCAAATCATATATCAGACGTCACCCTATCCCCACTGGATTTTGAAGAAGCCATAAACAGTATGCCTATGCACTCCGCACCAGGCCCGGATTCTTGGAACTCCATATTCATCAAGAACTGTAAAAAACCACTATCGCAGGCCCTTCACATTCTGTGGAGACAAAGCCTAGATACTGGCGTTATTCCTGATATACTAAAAACAGCAGAGATAGCACCACTTCATAAAGGAGGAAATAAGGCAGAGGCAAAAAATTACAGACCGATAGCACTAACATCGCACATCATAAAAATTTTGAGAGAGTGCTAAGAAGTAAGATCACAAAATACATGGAATCACAGCATCTCCATAACCCCGGACAACATGGTTTCAGAACAGGGCGCTTGCCTGTCGCAGTTGCTGGACCACTATGATATGGCATTAGATGCTATGGAAGACAAACAAAACGCTGATGTAATTTACAGATTTCGCAAAAGCTTTTGATAAATGTGACCATGGTGTTATTGCCCATAAAATGCGCTCAAAAGGAATTACCGGAAAAGTAGGCAGATGGATCTACAATTTCCTGACCAACAGAACCCAATGTGTAATAGTCAACAAAATAAATCCAACCCGTCAACCGTAAGAGCTCAGTCCCCAGGGTACTGTGCTTGCTCCAGTACTTTTTCTCATCCTCATATCGGACATAGACAAGAACACAACCTATAGCACTGTATCATCCTTTGCAGATGACACTAGGATCTTCATGAGAGTAGGCAACATAGAGGACACGGCGAACCTCCAGTCAGATGTAGATCAGGTCTTTCTATGGGCTACAGAAAATAATATGGTGTTTAACGAAGACAAGTTCCAGCTCATGCGCTATGGAAAAAATGAAAATATAAAAACGGAAACCACGTACAAAACTCAGGCAAATCATAACATAGAACGAAAAGGCAATGTAAAGGATCTGGGTGTACTCATGTCGGAAGACCTTACCTTTAAAGAACACAATAAAGTAGCCGTCACAACTGCAAGAAAAATGACAGGTTGGATAACAAGAACTTTTCACACTAGAGATGCTATACCGATGATGACACTTTTCAAAACGCTTGTGCTCTCTAGAGTGGAGTACTGCTGCACAATGACAGCCCCTTTCACTGCTGGTGAAATTGCTGACCTGGAGAGCGTGCAGAGATCCTTTACTGCTAGAATCCACTCGGTAAAACATCTAAACTATTGGGACCGACTAAAGAGCTAAATCTGTATTCCCTTGAGCGCAGGCGGGAGAGATACATAATAATTTACACGTGGAAAATATTAGAGGGGCTGGTCCCAAACCTGCACACAGAAATAACATCACATGAGACCAGAAGACATGGCAGGATGTGCAGAATACCCCCGTTGAAAAGCAGAGGTGCAACTGGTACTCAGAGAGAACTCTATCAACATCAGAGGCCCGAGACTGTTCAACACGCTTCCACTACACATAAGGGACATAACTGGCAAACCCCTCACAGTGTTCAAGAGAGAACTGGATAAGCACCTCCAAAGGATACCTGATCAACCAGGCTGTGACTCATACGTCAGGCTGCGAGCAGCCGCGTCCAACAGCCTGGTTGATCAGTCCAGCAACCAGGAGGCCTGGTCGATGACCGGGCGCGGGGACGATAAGCCCGGAAGCACCTCAAGGTATCCTCAAGGTAAGGTAAACATGGCGGTCGACCCAATGTTGCAAGGAATTTATATAGGGCACTAGTACTGTTTGTGATAAAGGAAACAAAAGAGAAACTTAGCAATCATTTCAACCTGTAAAAGTGGAGGGCGAGCACAGCAGAGGTTGTGTTAGAAAAACTATGAAAACTTCGACGCATTGTGCAGTTGGATGAGGCGTGTACAAGTGGTTGCCTCAGCACCGCACAGCTGGCGTGACAATTCGCGGCCCAGAAATACAAATGCTGCAAGCAGGTTGCTGCAAGCCTTGGAATAAAGAATTTTGAAGCGAGTGAAGGGGGGGTTGCAAGGTTCAAGGGTAGG